>OY726522.1:40464038-40695704 GCA_963383655.1 Bathymodiolus septemdierum
TATTAAATGATCAAAATGACACGTGTAATAGATCATAGAGAATAAATAAACCACTAGGATAAATGATCAAAATGACACGTATAATAGATCATAGAGAATAAATAAACCACTATGATAAATGATCAAAATGACACGTTTAATAGATCATAGAGAATAAATAAACCACTATGATAAATGATCAAAATGACACGTGTAATAGATCATAGAGAATAAATAAACCACTATGATAAATGATCAAAATGACACGTGTAATAGATCATAGAGAATAAATAAACCACTATGATAAATGATCAAAATGACACGTGTAATAGATCATAGAGAATAAATAAACCACTATGATAAATGATCAAAATGACACGTGTAATAGATCATAGAGAATAAATAAACCACTATGATAAATGATCAAAATGACACGTTTAATAGATCATAGAGAATAAATAAACCACTATGATAAATGATCAAAATGACACGTGTAATAGATCATAGAGAATAAATAAACAACTATGATAAATGATCAAAATGACACGTGTAATAGATCACAGAGAATAAATAAACCACTAGGATAAATGATCAAAATGACACGTATAATAGATCATAGAGAATAAATAAACCACTATGATAAATGATCAAAATGACACGTGTAATAGATCATAGAGAATAAATAAACCACTATGATAAATAATCAAAATGACACGTGTAATAGATCATAGAGAATAAATAAACCACTATGATAAATGATCAAAATGACACGTGTAATAGATCATAGAGAATAAATAAACCACTATGATAAATGATCAAAATGACACGTATAATAGATCATAGAGAATAAATAAACCACTATGATAAATGATCAAAATTATACGTGTAATAGATCATAGAGAATAAATAAACCACTATGATAAATGATCAAAATGACACGTGTAATAGATCATAGAGAATAAATAAACCACTATGATAAATGATAAAAATTATACGTGTAATAGATCATAGAGAATAAATAAACCACTATGATAAATGATCAAAATGACACGTGTAATAGATCATAGAGAATAAATAAACCACTATGATAAATGATCAAAATGACACGTGTAATAGATCATAGAGAATAAATAAACCACTATGATAAATGATCAAAATGACACGTGTAATAGATCATAGAGAATAAATAAACCACTATGATAAATGATCAAAATGACACGTGTAATCGATCATAGAGAATAAATAAACCGCTATGTTAAATGATCAAAATGACACGTGTAATAGATCATAGAGAATAAATAAACCATTAGGATAAATAATCAAAATGACACGTATAATAGATCATAGAGAATAAATAAACCACTAGGATAAATGATCAAAATGACACGTGTAATAGATCATAGAGAATAAATAAACCACTATGATAAATGATCAAAATGACACGTGTAATAGATCATAGAGAATAAATAAACCACTATGATAAATGATCAAAATGACACGTGTAATAGATCATAGAGAATAAATAAACCGCTATATTAAATGATCAAAATGACACGTGTAATAGATCATAGAGAATAAATAAACCACTAGGATAAATGATCAAAATGACACGTATAATAGATCATAGAGAATAAATAAACCACTATGATAAATGATCAAAATGACACGTTTAATAGATCATAGAGAATAAATAAACCACTATGATAAATGATCAAAATGACACGTGTAATAGATCATAGAGAATAAATAAACCACTATGATAAATGATCAAAATGACACGTGTAATAGATCATAGAGAATAAATAAACCACTATGATAAATGATCAAAATGACACGTGTAATAGATCATAGAGAATAAATAAACCACTATGATAAATGATCAAAATGACACGTGTAATAGATCATAGAGAATAAATAAACCACTATGATAAATGATCAAAATGACACGTTTAATAGATCATAGAGAATAAATAAACCACTATGATAAATGATCAAAATGACACGTGTAATAGATCATAGAGAATAAATAAACAACTATGATAAATGATCAAAATGACACGTGTAATAGATCACAGAGAATAAATAAACCACTAGGATAAATGATCAAAATGACACGTATAATAGATCATAGAGAATAAATAAACCACTATGATAAATGATCAAAATGACACGTGTAATAGATCATAGAGAATAAATAAACCACTATGATAAATAATCAAAATGACACGTGTAATAGATCATAGAGAATAAATAAACCACTATGATAAATGATCAAAATGACACGTGTAATAGATCATAGAGAATAAATAAACCACTATGATAAATGATCAAAATGACACGTATAATAGATCATAGAGAATAAATAAACCACTATGATAAATGATCAAAATTATACGTGTAATAGATCATAGAGAATAAATAAACCACTATGATAAATGATCAAAATGACACGTGTAATAGATCATAGAGAATAAATAAACCACTATGATAAATGATCAAAATTATACGTGTAATAGATCATAGAGAATAAATAAACCACTATGATAAATGATCAAAATGACACGTGTAATAGATCATAGAGAATAAATAAACCACTATGATAAATGATCAAAATGACACGTGTAATAGATCATAGAGAATAAATAAACCACTATGATAAATGATCAAAATGACACGTGTAATAGATCATAGAGAATAAATAAACCACTATGATAAATGATCAAAATGACACGTGTAATAGATCATAGAGAATAAATAAACCACTATGATAAATGATCAAAATGACACGTGTAATAGATCATAGAGAATAAATAAACCACTATGATAAATGATCACCACTATGATAAATGATCAAAATTATACGTGTAATAGATCATAGAGAATAAATAAACCACTATGATAAATGATCAAAATGACACGTGTAATAGATCATAGAGAATAAATAAACCACTATGATAAATGATCAAAATGACACGTGTAATAGATCATAGAGAATACAGTCTATAATCCACGGTCGTATCAATTAACAAAATTCAAAGTCTAAAAGTCTAAATAATATACATGAAATAAAATGAAAAACTAAAATACCACACTGTCAGAACAATCCTAAAATCTAATAGACAAATCGTAGAAACAGAGACAAGATCGATAGCCTTGGCACATATTTACATTCACAGCTCAATGTCTTGGCTTGGTTCAGTCACTTTAATAAATAAATTAAAAAAATTCAATGAACCCAATCATCCCCTTTAACAGAAGTGTTTTTCATGGATATTTATGATAAACATCAAAGTGTACTTTTATTTAATTATTGCACCAGGAACTAATATCGAAATTTCCCAATACCAACCAACAAACAATCAGAAACCCTATTTAGATAACAAACACAGACACAAACGGAAAGTGGCACAGAATTTTTACAAACGCAAGCAGAATGCAAATATAAATTTGTACACATCGAATTAGTAATATAAATTTGTACACACTGAATTTGTACAAGTATCTATGATATTAAATGGATCAGCTTATGTGCTTTTGAATTTGAAAAAAAGCAACAAACAATTCCTAAAAATTGATCCAGGTACACACAAAAAACGTGGAATGTTAAATGTAATAAAACAATTACAGCACTTCATTTCGTGCAATATGAAGTGTTATGGAGCACTGAAAAGCAATATTGACCGCGGCCTTCGGCCTTGGTCAATATTGCTTTTCAGTGCTCCATAACACATAATATCGCACTCAATAAAGTGCAATAATTGCATAATAATGCACTCAATGAAGTGTGATAATTGTATAATATTCTCTAACAACGTAATATTTCCCGTAGAACGTAACTAAATGTAAACGCTCAATATTATCCGGTATTGCCAACAGTGCAATATCGATCACTTCATAATCATGTCGTTTTATTTCTTTAATGAAACAACACGTTCTTATCATTTTGGCAGATTTTGCATACAATAAAAAGTTAAGGAATTGTCTGTTCTTTCCAGTTCGTCCCCGTTTCTAATGAGGCTTGTGTTGCTCAAGTGTTAGTTTTCTGTGTGGTGCTTTGTCGGCAATAGATTGTCCTTTTCTCCCTGTGTGGTGCTTTGTCGGCCATATATTGTCCTTTTGTCGGTGTGGTGCTTTGTCGGCCATAGATTGTCCCTTTGACCATGTGTGCTGCTTTGTCGGCAATAGATTGTCCTTTTGTACCTGTGTGGTGCTTTGTCGGCCATAGCTTGTCCTTTTGTCCCTGTGTGCTGCTTTGACGGCAACATATTGTCCGTTTGTCCCTATGTGGTGCTTTGTCGGCAACAGATTGTCCTTTTGTCCCTGTGTGGTGCTTTGTCGGCAATAGATTGTCCTTTTGTCCCTGTGCGGTGCTTTGTCGGCCATAGATTGTCCTTTTGTCCCTGTGCGGTGCTTTGTCAGCCATAGATTGTCCTTTTGTCCCTGTGTGGTGCTTTGTCGGCAATAGATTGTCCTTTTGTCCCTGTGTGGTGCTTTGTCGGCCATATATTGTCCTTTTGTCCCTGTGTGGTGCTTTGTCGGCTATTGACTGTCCTTTTGTTCCTATGTGGTTCTTTGTCGGCCATAGATTGTCCTTTTGTCCCTGTGTGGTGCTTTTTCGGCCATATATTGTCCCATTTGTCCCTGTGTGCTGTTTTGTCGGCCATAGATTGCCCTTTTGTCCCTGTGTGGTGCTTTGTCGGCCATAGATTTCCCTTTTGTCCCTATATGGTGCTTTGTCGGCAACAGATTGTCCCTGTGTGGTGCTTTGTCGGCCATAGATTGTCCTTTTGTCCCTGTGTGGTGTTTTGTCGGCCATATATTGTCCTTTTGTCCCTGTGTGGTGTTTTGTCGGCCATATATTGTCCTTTTGTCCCTGTGTGGTGCTTTGTCGACCATATATTGTCCTTTGGTCCCTGCGTGGTGTTTTGTCGGCCATAAATTGTTCTTTTGTCCCAGTGTGGTGCTTTATCGGCAACAGATTGTCCTTTTGTCCCTATGTGGTGCTTTGTCTGCCATAGATTGTTCTTTTGTCCCTATGTGGTTCTTTGTCGGTCATAGCTTGTCCTTTCGTCCCTGTGTGGTGCTTTTTCGGCTATATATTGTCCTTTTGTCCCTGTGTGCTGTTTTGTCGGCCATATATTGTCATTTTGTCCTTGTGTGGTGCTTTGTCGGCAATAAACTGTCCTTTTGTCCCTATGTGGTTCTTTGTCGGCCATAGATTGTCCTTTTGTCCCTGTGTGGTGTTTTGTCGGCCATATATTGTCCTTTTGTCCCTGTGTGGTGCTTTGTCGGCCATATATTGTCCTTTGGTCCCTGCGTGGTGTTTTGTCGGCCATAAATTGTTCTTTTGTCCCTATGTGGTGCTTTATCGGCAACAGATTGTCCTTTTGTCCCTATGTGGTGCTTTGTCGGCAATAGACTGTCCTTTTGTCCCTATGTGGTTCTTTGTCGGCCATAGATTGTCCTTTTGTCCCTGTGTGGTGCTTTTTCGGCATATATTGTTCCTTTTGTCCCAGTGTGCTGTTTTGTCGGCCATAAATTTTCCTTTTGTCCCTGTGTGGTGCTTTGTCGGCCATAGATTGCCCTTTTGTCCCTATGTGGTGTTTTGTCGGCAACATATTGTCCTTTTGTCCCTGTGTGGTGCTTTGTCGGCCATATATTGTCCTTTTGTCCCTGTGTGGTGTTTGTCGGCCACATATTGTCCTTTTGTCCCTGTGTGGTGCTTTGTCGGCAACAGGTTGTCCCTTTGTCCCTGTGTGGTGTTTTGTCGGCCATATATTGTCCTTTTGTCCCTATGTGATTCTTTGTCGGCCATAGATTGTCCTTTTGTCCCTGTGTAGTGCTTTTTCGGCCATGTATTGTCCTTTTGTCCATGTGTGCTGTTTTGTTGGCCATAGATTGTCCTTTTGTCCCTGTGTGGTGCTTTGTCGGCCATAGATTGTCCTTTTGTCCCTATGTGGTTCTTTGTCGGCCATAGATTGTCCTTTTGTCCCTGTGTGGTGCTTTGTCGGCCTTAGATTGTTCTTTTGTCCCTGTGTGGTGTTTTGTCGGCCATATATTGTCCTTGTGTCCCTGTGTGGTGCTTTGTCGGCCATATATTGTCCTTTTGTCCCAGTGTGGTGCTTTGTCGGCCATATATTGTCCTTTTGTCCCTATGTGGTGCTTTGTCGGCAACAGATTGTCCTTTTGTCCCTGTGTGGTGCTTTGTCTGCCATATATTGTCCTTTTGTCCCTGTGTGGTGCTTTGTCGGTCATATATTGTCCTTTTGTCCCAGTGTGGTGCTTTGTCGGCCATATATTGTCCTTTTGTCCTTGTGTGGTGCTTTGTCGGCCATATATTGTCCTTTTGTCCCAGTGTGGTGCTTTGTCGGCCATATATTGTCCTTTTGTCCCTGTGTGGTGCTTTGTCGGCCATCGACCAGCCATTAGTCACTGACAAACTTTATCACATAATGTATCGAATACACCTCGCCATGAGCGCGATACGAACTTGCAACTAGGCACTGATTGCATATGTAGTTATAAATGCAACTACCATACCATTACGGCCACGACAGCCCCCTTATCCTAACAAAATCTTTACTTAATGTAAAATAGTTATTTCATAATAAAATAGTCACAGCTTTACATTGTTAACCAGTCTGGTAGTCACTTAATTGGAAATCATCAACTTACATATGTTGCCCAAATATTTGTTTTTAACACTTGGTTCCTCTCGTCCAAGTCTAGGATCTGTATAAGACTAAGACCATACTGCACCATCATAGTATCCTTCTGGCGCTCTACCGGTCTTCCCATCAATCCTCGTTCTCTGTACTCCTCTAATAGTTTCCTGATCAAAGTCTTTTCTGCAGATAATTCGGCAACGTCTGAAACATGAGAAAATAGTAATAAAAATGCAATACAAAAGTACAGTCATATTAAAAATACCAAAGCATTGACCTACTTATAATATCTAAGTACTAGTATTGACCTACTTATGATATCAAAATACTAGTATTGACATACTTATAATATCTAAGTACTAGTATTGACATACTTATAATATCTAAGTACTAGTATTGACATACTTATAATATCTAAGTACTAGTATTGACATACTTATAATATCTAGGTACTAGTATTGGCATACTTATAATATCTAGGTACTAGTATTGACATACTTCTAACATCTAAGTACTAGTATTGACATACTTATAATATCTAAGTACTAGTATTGACCTACTTATGATATCAAAATACTAGTATTGACATACTTATAATATCTAAGTACTAGTATTGACATACTTATAATATCTAAGTACTAGTATTGACATACTTATAATATCTAAGTACTAGTATTGACATACTTATAATATCTAAGTACTAGTATTGACATACTTATAATATCTAAGTACTAGTATTGACATACTTCTAATATCTAAGTACTAGTATTGACATACTTATAATATCTAAGTACTAGTATTGACCTACTTATAATATCTAAGTACTAGTATTGACATACTTATAATATCTAAGTACTAGTATTGACATACTTCTAATATCTAAGTACTAGTATTGACATACTTATAATATCTAAGTACTAGTATTGACCTACTTATAATATCTAAGTACTAGTATTGACATACTTATAATATCTAAGTACTAGTATTGACATACTTATAATATCTAAGTACTAGTATTGACATACTTATAATATCTAAGTACTAGTATTGACATACTTATAATATCTAAGTACTAGTATTGACATACTTATAATATCTAAGTAACAGTATTGACCTACTTATAATATCTAAGTACTAGTATTGACATACTTATAATATCTAAGTAACAGTATTGACATACTTATAATATCTAAGTACTAGTATTGACATACTTATAATATCTAGGTACTAGTATTGACCTACTTATAATATCTAAGTACTAGTATTGACATACTTATAATATCTAAGTAACAGTATTGACATACTTATAATATCTAAGTACTAGTATTGACATACTTCTAATATCTAAGTACTAGTATTGACCTACTTATAATATCTAAGTACTAGTATTGACCTACTTATAATATCTAAGTACTAGTATTGACATACTTCTAATATCTAAGTACTAGTATTGACCTACTTATAATATCTAAGTACTAGTATTGACATACTTATAATATCTAAGTAACAGTATTGACATACTTATAATATCTAAGTACTAGTATTGACATACTTATAATATCTAAGTACTAGTATTGACATACTTATAATATCTAAGTACTAGTATTGACATACTTATAATATCTAAGTACTAGTATTGACATACTTATAATATCTAAGTAACAGTATTGACATACTTATAATATCTAAGTACTAGTATTGACATACTTATAATATCTAAGTACTAGTATTGACATACTTATAATATCTAAGTACTGGCTAATAATACCAAATAAAAGGCGCACAACTTCTACCAAATACTGATCATCTTCAACAAAGCTAAAGAATATATCAGAGGTTGTACACGACAATCGAAAAAAGGACAAACTATTTACATGTTCATAAACGTGTATTTAACAGAGCAGCTACACAAGGTTAAATACTTAGTTCCTATCCAGCTCTACATATTTTCTTGATGGCTGTTAAAATCCGTTGCCCCCGTTGTCCCGTCCCCCTTCCTTATCTCTGTATATTTTTTTAAATATTGTAGATATTATTGAATTAGTTTTCGTTTTCTAAAAATACACGAAATATTTGCCACTGGACGTTAATCAACCAACAATCAATCAATACCCTAAACGTTGCTATGATTAACTGACTGACATGTTCTTCTAGAATGGGTTTTAGACTATCTTCACTTGTATTATCTATAATGTTTATCAAATAGAAAACATAATTACAAAAATAGCAATGTGAAAATATGATAAATACAGGAAAGGGAAAGAAAAAAAAACTAGACAAAATTGATTTCATCTTCTAACACTAGATAAAATGCATTCGCGTTATTTTCGAAAAAAGATTGCTTGCACTTTTGCAAGTTTAAGAATAAGTACGGGTAGCGTGTTGTCGACGGTTACATGTAATTATAGCAAAAACTAATTTTCTGGCCTAAAACAACCAAGTGATTGCTAAATAATATATATTGTACTATATAAACGTTAAAGTAAATCGGAGGGGCAAATCAGGAAATATTATACTTTACGACAGATTGGTGAATTTCCCAGCGTATTCACGTAACCTCCATCAAAACACTTACCTCCACGAAAGCTGAAATACTGTTGAAACCTCTCATTTTATAATTAAAACAGGAAAGTGTGGGGGAATTCGGCCGATTTGTGGGGATTCCATCCCCATCTTGTAATCTAGATCTAAGCCATATTTCTCTCAAGATATTCAGAATAAAAAGTAAAATATCGCTATTCTGTCGATCATTACTTTATACCTTATTGTATGTTATCTTTTTTAAATTAAACCAGGATGTTTCAAGCTTAACTTTGTAGCTTTTAAAAAACATCTCCATAAAAAACAATATTTCAAATACCTCCTTTTCATAAGATGCCCGAAAGATACACAAAATATATTAAATGAGATAAACTGAGAAAAAAAAATACACTGTCCCAACAGTTCCCAAATCCAATCGACAAATCGTGAGAACATATACTCTCCCTAAGCACAATGTTTTACAGTGGTAATACACTAAGAAACAAAAAACAAAAATTCCAAGCTATGAGAAAAGGTCCAAAATCAAATAAAAAATGGTAGAAACGGAAATCGATACCCCTAACAATATATGTTATTAAATGTTTTCAATGATGTACAGACACGATAGCCTTGATCTGTTCTATTTCTCTATAAACACACCCTGTTACATCCCATGCTCCTAATGAGTGTCCGACCTTGTCGCTTCTAATTTAACAGTTTACAGCCTTACATAAAGAATATAATCTGTCATTCCAGTTTAATATTCTTTTTTTGTGTCTTTCTTTGATAGTTTCTCCGGTGTATACTCGTTAGTGAATTGTTCATGTTAGAACACGGAAGAAAGACATTACCATAATCGTATCCATGTTTAAGAATATGACACGAACTTGTAACGTCTATGACTTAGGTTTGTGCATGAAACACATTCACTAACTAAGCCAAGAAAGTCAGCGGTCATGTATTAGTGTCATGGATATCGATTTTGCCTCTTTCTGCGATTTTTCGATTACATTTTTGAACTCTTCCTTCGACAAGGTGGTATATTGTGTTTTTCATCTTATCACTTCAATGTATATATTTGAATGTAGTTACTATCGTCACGTTAAGGTTATAAAACAGATCGAAGGGGCAATGAAGAATGGACAATCCAGACACATGGGCAACAATTGGAATAATAAACAGAACGCAGATGCACAAAGCAAAACACTCAACACAGTAAGCTTTAATAATAACACGGATCCCATCACAAATCAACCGTGAACATAGGTGCTCGCGAAGTGCAAGTGTAAGACTATCGTCTTTTCTCCAGACCCACAGCATGATATACCACCGTACTGCTACTAAGTCATATTTCCCTTTTCGTATTACGATTTGTTAACATATACGTCACGTCTTATAACATATAGGTCGCGTTTATGTCTGCATTATATAAATCTATCCAATGTAGAGCCAATTTGTAATATTAGGATGGATGACGCGTCAGTATCAAAAGTAATTGCAAATCAGCTGTTAAATTTGCATATAACATCAGACTAAGTTCCTTGACGCTCTATTGTCTGAAATTAGATTATTTTTCTAACACTTAAAACATTTTTTTATTATATGCATGACTCAGAAATAAGCGGTAACCAATTCTAAGCATGGTTTTAACAAATTTGATTTGAATCTACAAATGCACGGCAGCGTTAAAAGAGTGTAATATTGGTCCAGACGTATAATTAGTATGTAACATTACGAGCAATGCAAAGCGTGACTATCAATAACATAACTGCACATTAAGAAACGTAAAGAACATATTTTTGGATGTATTCCATTTAACATCCATTCCATTAAAAGGGTAATAATGTAATTCAATTAACCATCATATGTTTTTATTTCTTAGACCCAGTTTTTGTTGAAAAACTGTTATATAAGTATATATTCTAGGTATCGGATCCATTTCCCTAAAACAATTTACATCCAATTTTTTCAAAATTCATGTTATGCTACCCATATTAAAAAACATGCAACGATGTCAGTTTTCCTTTCGTACTTATCATGCAATTTATGCACACACGATGTATGATAGATTAACCTTAAATTTCATTTGGACAAATCAATTTGATCAACTAATAATAAACATTACGAAATTTGGTCCACTTTAAACTTGGGAGGTTTAGCATCATTTGCATCAAAATGTCCTAAAGGTGTCTTAATTATGAATTAGGGTTGCGGTGGTTAATGCCACTTTCAACAATATTTCAGTCATATCATGATGATCAGTTTTATTGGTGGAGGATACCGGAGTACCCGGAGAAAACCACTGACCTGCCACAAGTCACTGACAAACTTTATCACATAATGTTGTATCGAGTACACTTTGCCTGAGCTGAATTCAAACTCACAACATTAGTGGTGATATCCATTGATTGCATGGGTAGCTGTAAATCCAACTACTATGCGATCTCGATCACGACGGTCCCGTCTATATTAAGAATGTGGTAATTATATACTAAAAAATGATAATATATTTTGAAATACAGGCGAAATTTTGAAAATATTGCAACAAGTTAACTTCATTTGAGGATTAAGGTTAGGGTTATGGTGTTCAACGCCACTCTCAGCAATATTTCAGATTAATTTGTGGAGGAAACCGAAGAATCCGGAGAAAACCACCGACAAAAATGTCTCGTTGAAAACTGGGACGACTTATTTATTTTTTATGATTTCAAGTTAATTTATTTTTTCTTTAAACATTGGCCACAGGCACGCTTAACATAACAGAAAACAAAAACAACATACTACTCCCTCACCTCCGCTCATTTAAGAGTTCAATGGTAATTCCTTAATTATCTATTTATCTTTATGATTGATTATCAAAAATGAAAAAAATTGAAATTAAACCAATAAAAACAATATTTTACAATATTAACCTATGAATAATTATTTTTTGTTTAATGCTTATCAGATCGTTATTAATAAAAAGCAATTACAATATGGACAGACATTTATCACGAACTTGCTATCTATAATACCACTCTATGGTACATTGATCTAGCATCAAATGGTTTTGATTTTTAGCTGTGATTGTAATTGTGCAATTTTAATTTTAAAGTGCAAATTATATCTAACACTTCACAATGAGGAATGAAGCGAACATTTTCAACCTCATTGAATACGTAATGAGGAGTAAAGAGATTGTAACATACAATTAATAAAGAAAAGGCACTCACGATGCAAATTTTCTTCGACGTTTTTGTCCAAATAAATGATCTAATTGTTGATACAGCGAGGCGTTTTGAAACACAGTATCGAATATCTTTGTGGCATTTTTGACAGAAAAGTGCTAATAAAATGATGTTTAAAAGGAATCAATAGCGCTGAACGAGTTAACTCACTCCCAACATCACAAATTACCGTGGTACTCTCTCTTACTAATGGAAGTCAACGTCAGTGTCTATATACAGCATGGCGACGAAAGCGGAAAATGGTTTTGATTGTGAATAATTGGGTACATCTTCCAAAATGAACTGTCATCTGAGAAAGTGATTAAATATTTACACTTTAACGGCAACAAAGGGATGCCTAGGTTCATGTTTGCTTGCTATCGGCAACTGAATTCGTAATTACCATTGTTATAGACAGGAAAACACCTTTAAATAATTAAGCTTCCATTAAAATATTCTACGTGATTGGCTTTGATTACTGGTTGTTTGCTTTAATATTCAATTTGTCTTCCATTCAACAAATACAAAACAAATATTCACTTATCTAAAGACAGTTTCAATTTTGTATACTGGTATAACATGGTTGCTGTTGTATTGACAACCTGTGACAAAACCATTGAAATAACTTTTCAACATTTACCATTAAGCTTTAATGCATTGCTTTCATTCAATAATAATAAACAAAATATTATCTTGGAAATTATTCTAAGATTAGACAAGGCCATTTATCTTACCCATCGCATTTCTTTCTCAAAATAAAAACACCACTTCGCTTTTTAGAGATGGTGTGACGCACAACAGAAAAAAACCGTAGCGTTACAGTTTTTTTTATTTGGGAAATAACCCCTTTTTCGCAATAAAAAAAAAAAATAATGATATGATCAACTCCAATCAATATTTACTAACAAAATTTGAATTTGTCTTAAATGTAGCTGAAAGAGTAGATAGGCTACAACAATAATACATTTAGTTGTTCTAGAATGTAATGTTACCCCCCACAAATAAAACCCTAGAAAAGGAAAGCACCGTAACTCGTTCTCATTCATCTTTCTACTTTCATTTACAATGGAATAGATGCGATCAACCAAATTACCAAACTTGGAATTTTTTGTGAAAAAAAATCATCTATATAGTGGAACCAATCTAATTAAAATTAGCTCTACGCACTTGCTCACGAGGCGACCAAAAATAAAACCGATAGAAAATAGGGAGCAAGTGCGTAGAGCTAATTTTAATTAGATTGATAGTGGAACGTTATATTAAATGGCAGAGTTAACTTTTTCTGCATGAAGTCTGCTTCATATAAATATACATGAAGAAAGCGACGAGAAGAAGGGGATAGCTGGCAGCCATACAAATGCCGATTGTATATTGCAAAACACGTCCACCAAATATAACAAGAATGTTGTAAATAAAAAAAAGTCTAGCATTTTAAGGATGTGATGTCAGTTTTCAGAGAATTTATTGTTCGAATCAGAGTAGCTTTACGCTATTACATTGGGAGAGTGACCTTGATTGTATTTTTTTCCGACTCTCGGAATTTACATCTGATCCACACTACCCTTGGAATATTGGCAAAGAAACTGTGAATCCCGGTTTTGACGTCTAATAGAACAGATGCTTATAATGTTTAAAGAGTTGTAGGGGAACAGTTGGTGGACTCAGCAATATAAAGCTGCTTGTAAGGGCACTTACAAATAAACGTTAGAGAATACCGAAGGGGCAATCAAGACTGGATAATCCACAGCAACTGGCAACACAGGTCACACCAGACGAAGAAAAACAAAGCAAAAACACAACACAATATGTGTTGGACACCACCATGCGCAAACAAACACAAATAACGTAAATAAGACACGAGTCCTCCTACAAACAACTGGATGTAAAGACGAACCAAACATCGTTCTCATGCGGAAATCGTTACGGACATCACAACATGGAACTCAGAATGTAAATATACATAATAGGACAACACAAAAAACTAAAAGGTTAGATATATAGTACTGTATATAGTATATAGACTGAAAGAGTATATCGTGAAATGTGGCAGAAATTCTGACTTAAGACATTCCTGGATATTGTATAAATAATTTAATATTTCTAGGCGTATATGACCTCCAAATCTACTCTAGACATTTTGAATCATTCATGATATGGAAATAAAATTGATAATTGTGATCATTAGCAATATTACCATGACTTCAGCTATCTATTAATATTGTTGCGTCGGAATGATTATTACACGTTAGGAATGTTCAATACCGTCGAAATACAGTGAGCGTCGAAATATGGTGACATTATAAATAGATGGAAAAGAGCAAATAGGGATATAGAAGTAAATAAATATTTGATGTGTAAATTGTTCAGTTCTTCTACTACCTCTTTGACCGTACTATTTGCATGACGCGTTTTAAAAACAACATCAGTAGAAAATATTAGATAATATGTAATTTAGAAGACAATGAGCCAAACACACCAAATTGGTAAATATAGCTACAAATGATGATAAAATAAAAGAAAAGACCGTCGTAATCATGATCGTATGGTAGTTGGATTTACAAATACCTATGTAATCAGTGCCTATCAGTGCCGCTCAGGTCATACAACAGTATGTGATAAAGTTTGTCTGTGACTTTATGGCAGGTCCTTGGTTTTCTCCGGATACTCCGATTTCCTCCACCAATAAATCTGACTGACACGATATAACTGAAATATTGTTGAAAGTGGCGTTAAGCACCATAAACCAAACCAATCAATAAAATAATATTTTAAAGAATGCATATATTTTAGTGATCCTAAAAAAATATATATCTGTAGCTTCATCAATTTATCACTGTCAGTCAGCAAGTCTTAAGTGACTTTTACCACTTCCACAGAAAGGCAACTTACAAGACATTAAGAAAACAAAAACAACCAAATCCATATCATATTAATGATGTATAAAAATAAAAGCATACATAGATAAACAAGATGTTGTTTTTGTTTGGAGACCTCATCATTAGATATCTACGTTTCCATACATCACAGGGACCCACGTGGGATAGTTTAGTGACTTGTCATCATAACTAAATATATATTGCTTAGCGAGCTTTACATTTGTTAAAACAAACATCCCATTTAAATGTAATGATACATTAGGGCTCGTCTGTTCGAATTTCGCTAGACGAACGCATGAGTGTTATATTTGTACCAAAGCAAAAACAACCATATTTTATTTACATCATACACGTACCATATGTCGTGACGGGACAATTTAGATCCATCCGTAGATTACATATCTTTGACATTGTTTCGCAATAAACACGTAGGACTTATTTATATTTCAGATGTAGAAAGATAAACCTAATATATATTTTGACAATTAAGACACTGGAAGAAGAACTTGAAGATACCAAAAAGGGCAATCAGAATCCGACTTTTTTTGCAAAAGCAATTGGGATATAATGAAAGATCAACACTAATACAAACTCATTCTTGGTGAACGAAAACTAAAACGATATCATAGCAATTAACTAGTTACTTCCGGTGCCATCAACATATTTCTTACAGAAAGAGTAATGCAATAAAATCAACATCAACCAGATGTAAGTCCATACTATTTTGTAGATAAAGTATTTATATAAAACAACCCCAAACACACGGAAGTACATATATTGTAAATATCAGAATTGAAGCACTTGATAGGTAGGATTCGTCAACCAGAACTACATAACAAACAAACAAACTAATCAACAAACAAAGCATTCTCGCTTAATCTATTATTTTTATGTTATGAATAGAAGCAACAATACCGTTAAAGTAGACTATTTTTTTCTACGATGCTGTAAATGTCTATGTTTTTATATGTTAATGTTTCATCTGTATAACATTGAAGTCGTTTGGAGAGGCTATCCTTCACATAACTTAATAATATATACTTAGTTTATTATTTATAGCAAAAATGAGAATAAACCAAAAACCCATCAGTCACCATTTCACAGAGGTCTATGTAATTGGCAAATAAAATGAAAAAACAAGGAATACCATAATGTTGGAACAATTCCAAAATCTAATAGAAAAATCGCAGAAGGACAACAAAATCAAAATCAATACCCCTAAAGCAAGGACATCAAAATCAATACCTCTAAAGCAAGGAAAACACAATCAAAATCAATACCTCTAAAGCAAGGACAACAAAATCAAAATCAATAGCCCTAAGGCAAGGACAACAAAATCAAAATCAATACCCTAAAGCAAGGACAACAAAATCAAAATCAATACCCTAAAGCAAGGACAACAAAATCAAAATCAATACCCCTAAAGCAAGGACAACAAAATCAAAATCAATATCCCTAAGGCAAGGACAACAAAATCAATACCCTAAGCAAGGACATCAAAATCAATACCCTAAGGAAGGACATCAAAATCAATACCCTAAAGCAGGGACAACAAAATCAAAATCAATACCCTAAAGCAAGGACAACAAAATCAATATCCCTAAGGCAAGGACAACAAAATCAAAATCAATATCCCTAAGGCAAGGACAACAAAATCAAAATCAATACCTCTAAAACAAGGACAACAAAATCAAAATCAATATCCCTAAAGCAAGGACAACAAAATCAAAATCAATACCTATAAAGCAAGGACAACAAAATCAAAATCAATATCCCTAAGGCAAGGACAACAAAATCAAAATCAATACCCCTAAAGCAAGGACAACAAAATCAAAATCAATACCTCTAAAACAGGGACAACACAATCAAAATCAACACCCTATCGCAAGGACAACAAAATCAAAATCAATATCCCTAAGGCAATGACAACAAAATCAAAATCAATACCCCTAAAGCAAGGACAACAAAATCAAAATGAATACCTCTAAAGCAAGGACAACAAAATCAAAATCAATATCCCTAAGGCAAGGACAATAAAATCAAAATCAATACCCTAAAGCAAGGACAACAAAATGAAAATCAATATCCCTAAAGCACATATAAAAGGAACAATGTTTCCTTCAAAATATTTGTCAAGTTGGTTTAACATACAAAACGTTACATAGACGATCAAATTGTCTTAAAACCACAATTTGATAACATTTGAAACGTTCTTCATATTTGCTCTAAGTGGTCTACATTTAGTCAATTTATGCATGTCTTTTCCAATGTACTGAAATTTTTTAAATCGTACCGATAAATCCATTAACTCAAATCATTCAATATCTATTTGTTGGAATATGTCTGCTAACGCTTATCGCGTGAACGTATACAATGGGTTAAAATATTGTTATTCTAGAAGATATATATCTTCTACTTCGTCTATGCTCATTTCATTTATGGTCATCGATTCTACAGGGATTTCTCCCTTGAAAGAAATCGTAGCAGGCACTTTAAGAAATTATCTGACCAACAATTTATCTTTACTGTCTAGTAGTCAAAATATTAATATTATTCTGAAAAAAGTACAACATAGAGCGAACCTCAAACTAACATAATTCTACAAGCTACAACACATTCATAATTAACATACCGTTATAATCGTATTTGCAATGGCCAATACTCACGAATGTCTTGTTTCAAGTCTGATGCTCACTTAGACATAAACAATTGTCTGCCTTACATTTATTTATTAAACACACATGATTATATGAAGCCACCCTACATTTGTTACATGTAACTGGTTTGCTAAAGTTGGCAATAAACATCAATCAATCAATCAATCAATCAATTTAATTGGTGTGTGTCTTGATAATGCTATTTTTTTTAAATTAATTGTATTGTTACATGAATATAAATATTACATTTTCATTATTATTGCAATGCAAAATAACACAAAGACGCTAGTTCTTTTGGTACCATCTTCTCTTCAGAGTACATTCCTAGCTAGTAGTCAGTTATCTACGAGCATTCATTAACCCTGCTATTGCACTGTCTATGTTATGTGGTCATTCAATATTGTAATGGCATGTGGTCTTTTTGAGTGGAAGCGAATCTGTGCTGGGTTTTTTAAATATTTTGTTTATATATGTATTGCCATTGGAGATCCAGTTATCAAGAAGGAAGAGTCCCAAGTCAGGACCTGGATTTCCAAGGACATATGTCGTGGTTTTTTGTATTCAGTGAGTTCAGTTAAGATGAGAGGTGATTGTTCGTTTTATTGGTGGAAATAATGACCATCACTATTTTAAACTTTCTTTTCATAACAGTTTATGTCATTCTTGTTTAAATGTTATTTTCTAATAGCAGTTTTGTACGAATATTATGCTTTACGTATGTATATATTTTATTTAACATGGGGCCGGTCCAATACAATTCAGGATTTCGGAATTCTTCTCCGATTTTATACTCTATAAATATGTCATCTAATCCATATGTGATATCTATCGTATTGAAGTAAGATGGTATTGGTTTGTTTAGTTATATGTGTATGCATTGTAGATAGTTGTTTGTCATTTTGTAGTTTTTCTTTTGGCTATTGTGTTGTCTGTTCTGATTACCCCTTTGGTATCTTCAAACTCTTCTTAGTACGAAGTAACAATATTAATGAAAAAAACGTAGATATCAAATTTAGTGCGCACGACGCGTTTCGGGAAATACATGCTTTGCAGGAAAGCAGCTAAAATCATAGCCTATAGACTTTGTTTTGACTCCACTCGAGGCGAGCACGTTAACAATTACACCACCGAAACTGTTTTCTTCCATTTATTCAATAAAGCGAAGCTATATATGGAATGTGTAATAGTAGGAAATTTGCATGAAGAACGTTTTAGATTGAAATGTGTCAAAAATTGGTATTCTTGTAAAAATATTCCATAGCACAGTTAATATCCTATATCATCACAAAATATCATCAAAAGTAGGAAAATAGAATGAAGCGAAAAATCTAATACTGATACAGGAGCCAACCGATGCCTGAAGCGTAATTTAAACAGATTTAATATAGATTTTGCGTAAAAGTCACCATCGAAGTTCAAAGCAATTTATGTTGGACATTGCTATTTGTTGGAGATTCACAATCGTATGTCATTATGGATATTAATGGTACAAAAAATCCTCTAATCTTTGAGTTTAATAACACGTTTTTTGGCTATAAATTGACACAATACCCTCTAACATTTATCAACCAAAATGTTCTGTTAGAAGTAAAGTTGAAATGAGTAGAATATTTCATGAGCTTGTGTTGCCGGTTATCTTTTTCTATAAACGGAATGTTGATTGGGTGACACAAATATGTACTACAATAGAAACTGTGACCTTAGTAATAAATGTAGGACCGCCATTTAAAAAAATATATATATTTCTACCATACTCTATGACAAAAAAAGAAAACTTCCATTTTCCATTATAAATTGTCCATACCTTGATAGTAATATAACAATTGAGCATCTCGTTTACTTGTGCAGGGATGTGGAATATCATATCAAACCATATGATAGTAATATAACAATTGACCATCTCGTTTACTGGTGCAGGGACGTGGAATATCATATCAAGTCATATGATAGTAATATAACAATAGACCATCTCGTTTACTGGTGCAGGGATGTGGAATATCATATCAAACCATATGATAGTAATATAACAATAGACCATCTCGTTTACTGGTGCAGGGATGTGGAATATCATATCAAACCATATGATAGTAATATAACAATTGACCATCTCGTTTACTGGTGCAGGGACGTGGAATATCATATCAAGCCATATGATAGTAATATAACAATAGACCATCTCGTTTACTGGTGCAGGGATGTGGAATATCATATCAAACCATATGATAGTAATATAACAATAGACCATCTCGTTTACTTGTGCAGGGATGTGGAATATCATATCAAACCATATGATAGTAATATAACAATTGACCATCTCGTTTACTGGTGCAGGGATGTGGAATATCATATCAAGCCATATTACTGATTCACCAAATGTACAAGTTCAGTGTATTTGGCACTAACATGCACATTGCTGAGGGAGAGGATGATAGCGGTTGACATAGATGTAGCGTTTGAAGATATCACAGGGCTAACCAGAAGCGGTACATCGAAGGACAGACAATATAATGGGCTAATGAAAAATTATAATTAATGATGTATAAATTACAACACAGAAAACGAAAAGTTAGGAGTATTCTTTTACTTGTTATATTTCTATCTACAAAGGGGTTTTTATTATATATATATTAATTAGTGATGCTTAGAAAGTTATATTGTAATTAAATTGTAATTAATAAAAAAAAAATGTATTAAAACAACATCCTTCCAGTTCTTGTTTATACTTAGACATATCAAATGACCCAAGTGTTCAGATATGGTCTGACTGATTTGTAATTACGATCTGTTCGATTGTTGTTATTTGTACCGCGAAAATATATTTAAAACATTTAACGTACTAGTCGGTTCTGAACATAAATTATGCCAAAATTGAAATAATTACATCATGCTTTGTAAAAATAGATCAACAATTCGTATAAATAAGTTGTTGCTACATTTTATAATATAACTTACTGTCAAGAGTCCTATGTATTAATTATGTAGTGTACAAATATTATCACCGATAATATGTGGTAAGGGGGAAGTCTTGAAACATAAAGTTCATCATTAAACCAAGAGGGGAGGTTTCGGCTCACAAAACTAGTTTATCATGCCACATTTTATTGAAGAGCCTGTACCAAGCCACGAAAAGAGAGCAGTGATGTATTTATGTCTTAGGGGTATCGATTTTATCTATTTCTACGATTTTGATATTTGACCTTGGAATTAGTCCGACAGCGTGTTATTTTTTTAATTTTCATATTATTGTACAATCCAGAAGGCATTTGATACATCTGCAATTAAAAAAATATCAATAACACGTTTTCAGGCTACCACTATAACATGTTAAAATTCATATACACAAGAACAAAAGAAAAAGCTGTGTATTCTTATAAATAACCAACTGTCCGAAACATGATATGACGTCAGAGAAAAATATTGTTTATTTGAAACGGTTGGTTTTTTTTTGTATGAAATATAACAGATATATAAAGATAATTAAGCTTACACAGAATGTTAAATAGACATATTTCCCAGGGAATGATTCAAACGTTGAGCTAAGGAGATGTCAATACATTAATGAAAGAAAACTTATTACTGCTAAGACGTGTAGAAAAAAACGAATAAAACAGGTGATATACGTTAATTAGAGTTAACTTATTGCCAATACAAGAATGAGAGAGAAATCATAGCAATGAAACATGTCTGTTTAAACATGTTTTAAATTACTTCATGTACCATCCTTTGAACTTTATACTGTCGAACAACGAGGATGAGGCATTTTGTACTTTCTGGATTTTATTAAGAGATAGTGTATCTCATATATTTCCTTTGGTTTTTGTGTTTCGCTTTATTGATAAAGAGGGAGGTCATGGTCATGATCGTATGATAGTTTGATTTACAACTACCTATGCAATCAGTGCCTATCGCCACTCAAGTTGTGTGTTCGAATCCTGCTCGAGGTTTATCATTTGCTTGCGGCTGGTCGGTTGTTTCCTCTGGTTTCCTCCACTAATAAAACTTACCACTATGTTATAACTGAAATATTGTTGAAAGTGGCGCTAAGCACCATAACCATTATTATTGAAGAAAAGACAGTTTGCACTTCTGGATATTAATAAGAGTTATTAATTCTATTATATCCCTTTTGCGTTTTATTTTATTATCATTATTATCTTGATATTGCTAATCTGTGATTCATTTACGTCAAAATTCGAAATAAAATGACGAATTTCGAAAAAAACAATTCTCCCATTTTTCTATTTTCTTTTATCAGTTATCAGGAATGAGCTTTGCATAAATGAAAGGGGATGGCACAACATATTGAGTATAACCAGCCATATTACTCACCTATACACATAATAACATCAAAACAACTAAAGTATTAAGTTATGGCATTTATCGACAGATGTAGAGAGTACCGTTCAACTGCAGCCTAAGGATTCATTTTAAGGTAGGAGTTATGTTCATTGTAGAAGATCCTACTGTGACTGTGAATGTAGAACAGCAAAAAACAGCGATGTTTCTTTAATTTATCAAGATGACTAGATTTAACATCTCACACCATTAAGACCACAACCAGAAGAACAGCATCTCTGAAACAACTTTACAGTCCAATACAGTAAAACAACAAGAAGATCCAACACCTCTGCCGCGATATATTCCCAAAAAATACTACATACAACAGAATCTACACGTCTCACTCAACCTACCCCACTCCAAACACAAGACCAACACCTCTAATTGAGCGAACCTACAAAACATGAACTACAGCAAATCCAACACTCTGGGTCAAGTTGACCTCAAACTACAATCCCAAAAATAGATCATGGTAAGGAGACTCAAAGAAGACAATGAAATACATTTAAAGTCCTGACATGGGACATATTAATGTTGTTCTGTCAAACAAATGGAATGAAACACTACAACAACTTGCTGGAAGACTTGTTTCAACTGATAAAAAACACATTACCACATAAAAGACCTCAATTATAAATATCAATAGTACAAAAAAGGGCGAGTGAGTGAATGTTCTCAATAAACTGACGTCTGAAATAGTAGGGTTTACAATTTCCGCATAAACACGATGTTCGGTTCATCTTTACCTCCAGTTGTTTGTAGAAGGGCTCATGTCTTATTTACGTTATTTGTGTTTATTTACGTTTAGTGGTGTCCAATACATATTGTGTTGTGTTTGTTTTGTCTTTCTTCATCTCGTGTACCCTATGTTACCAGTTTCTTTGGATTGTCCATTTTTGATTGCACCTTCGGTATTCTCTAACGTTTATATAACATGTGGATACATCATATTTTGTCAAGGCGTGCTCGTGTTCTTCATTATTTTTTCACTGTCTGATGTTAGATATCGGTTTTGCCCTACAGTAGATTGTCGTATGAAAAAGGAGAGTTTAATTTAATACCATTCAAGAAAATAAAATGTCTCTAAAACGGATAATAAATCTGACTAAAAGCAGAACAACCTTATGACAAACAATGAAGATATAAGACGTGAAACTTATCCTGAAAATGTATCATACGATATAATAGAAAACATATCAAGTTGGACTGTGTAGTCTTTGAATCATGTATATCTATTATTTATGTGCGAAAATATTGCTCTAATGTGCCGAACAAGAAAAGTCGGTCATTAACCCTAGATATCTGTAGGGAAACGTGTAACTAATTTACTTGTATATAGTAATTAGAGTTCATCACAACTTAGATATGACTAAGCAAATGGGAAGTTGATCAAATCGATCTAACATGGTTTTTTTTAATATATTCTTATCATAGGAAAGGGTTAGGGTTATGGTGTTTAACTCAACTTTCAACAATATTTCAGCTATATCGTGGTGGTTAGTTGTATTGGTGGAGGAAACGGAGGACCCGGAGAAAACCACTGACCTGCTGCAAGTCACTGACAAACTTTATTACATAACGTTGTATCGAGTACACCTCGCTTGTATTATTGGAAAGTTATATTTAATACCTTTATAGAGGGAACTATTTTATTCCATATCTTTACTATAACACATCGTATATGTTCAGATTGTTTTCATTTCAGATGTTATTCTGCACACGTGCAACGTATATATATATATAATACATTTGCAAATTGCCTTTTATCAATGTTCCATCCGTTTTGAAAATTATTTAAACATGAAGTACATTAAGAAGCTTAGTAATAGGTAGTTAATCGTATTTTCAGGAGTTATCAATTATCACATTACAAACATTTATATGCATATATAATGTATAAACCAAATTGTTGTAAGGCGAATCATATTTAGTAAAAATAGTATTTGGTTAACCAATAGCATTACTCGAATCTTCAAAGTAAAACTACCGTTGCCAAATGCATAGGTCAAAACTTTATAATGGTTTTCCATTAGCTAAGTTACTTATAGCAATCCAATATTGCCGTTTGTCAATTTCATTTTGCATTATTGAAAGTATATCTGTGCTAAATGTTGTCTTTGTTATAATAGCGCTACGATATAGCTGAAGTAATTCCTAAATAAACATTAGAGAATACCGAAGGGACAATCAAAAATGGACAATCCAGAGAAACTAGCAACACAGGTCACATAAGACGAGGAAAAACTAAACAAAATCACAACACAATATGTGTTGGACACCTAAGTTGGTTATAAACATCAATCTATGGTGTATTACGTGCTTTGTTTTACATACACCTGATACAAGGTTAATTTCTTAGTTTTTAGGAAAGCGTTTCAATATACAGTGTTTATTATTAAGCTTTCGCACCCTTAGTTTGAAACATATCGTTTATTTCTACTTTCCAGCATCTCAATTCACATATTCCGAAATTGATATAAATTCTTTTGGTATACCTACCAGTTATTGACAGAAAAAAAGACATTTATATGAGACCGTTAATCTTGTTAATCTTTGTGAATATAGTTATTGTATTCGTCATGTGTACCCAGTGTTGTTAAGTGTCTCTGGATTGTCCATTGTTGATTGCCTCTTTGGTTTTACCTAACTTTTATTGTCTCCCTTTCTATGTATATTTTGAAAATTCTCATTTTACCCGAATTATGTACAATCACCAATAGCAAGAAATATAATTTGAGAAAATTTGTACCCCATTCTATCTTTATGTCGAATCTAAGAGACATACTACAATATGAGCATAAAACACTCTCAAATCAATAAATGAATGTTCGATTGATCGGTTATTCAGATAACATTGCCTTTATATCATGTCAACAAGGTGAACACATCAATTTTGACAATTTGGTGGATATCAGATATAAAGGGATACACTTTTGAAATAATATGTTATGATACCGTTGAAAATGTAGAACAGCAATAAAGGCGCCATTCCTTTACATTAAAACCGGTTTGGAAATACTAAAGGGGTGACTAGCGGTCGTAAATCAAATTTCTGTCTCGGCTTAAAGTTGGATAGTCTCTCACTGTTATTACCCTTATGTCATTTACAGCCATATACTTTCTTACTATGAAATATATGCTTTATTACGTATAAATGTTATTTGATCGCATAGAGTAAATGGGTCAGACACATATCTCATACCTAATACAACCATACCTTCCATTATTATTATAAATTACTATATACCATTACACTGAGAGCATGAAAAATTATTGAAGTAATATTGCTTTCTAAATAATAATCCAGCTAAGAAACAGAAAATATTTCAAATAGGAAATGGAGGATTGTATGGATGTGATAGAAATGAAAGAAATAAAGTTATGTATCCTTTGAACACTTAACTAAACGTTAGAGAACACAGAAGTGGCATTCAAAAATGGACAATCCAGAGAAACGTGTAACATGTGGTACACAAGACGAAGACAAGCAAAACAAATACACAACACAATATGTGTTGAGCACCATATTAATTGTTATTACTTTTGAATAACACTACCTTTGGTCGTAATTCGATGACAGCAGTTTGGTGAACAGATTTATACGTCTATCAAATACTGACCGCTTTCAACGAGATAAAGATTATGTCAGAGGTTGCACATGCTAATTTAAAAAGTTAAATCTATTTACAGGTTTTATAAGAAGAGTTTGAAGATACCAAAGGGGTAATCAGAATCCGTAAATCGAAGAAGCACAGACAACACAATGACCAAAAGAAAAATTACAAACAAAAATAAATTATCACTTGTTAGAGGAGACAGCAGTCTGAAATATTTCAATCGAGCGACTCAAAACAATAGCCTATGGCAGACGGTTTTCGAGTTTGAACTTTGAAATAACAGATTTCGCACAATGGAAAACGGAATGTTAAGAATATTCTCGTGGTGCATAACATTTACAAGCTGGGTTCAGTAAAATACTAAATTAAAATAAATCATAATTTTAAAACGTGAGGAGAATTTCTAAGTTGAGTTGAGATAATATTTTGATTTCGAAGACCAAAAATATAATGTTTCGGTATCGACTTGCACATAAGATTATTTTACCGTGTAAGACGTTTTGTGTAATGTCAATAACATCTCAGTACCTCTTACAGTGCAATTGGGAGTATTCCGTGTTCATATAGCAGATGAAATAACCGAATCACCAGTAGTAGAAAGCATACAACATTGCATAGCTTAAGTCAGAGCTGTTTTAAGAGGAGAGACCGTTCTTTTTACGAATGGAACTAGATTGCAGCTATATTGGAGAACGCTTTTACCAAGCACATATTACAGCAAATAATACTTTCGTCCGAGCGAATTTTCCATTCCGTTTCGCTTTATTAATGCTTGAGTTGGGTGAACAGACAATATTGTCACATTCTAAAAGATAAGTGATTAGGTATATCTGTGCTAAGGGTGTAGATAATCCCTGTTTCTGTGACTTTCTTATTGGAATTTGGAACTGTTCTGAATGGCTTTTTTTTTGTGGGTTTTTCATTAAACTAATTGTAACTTTTCTAACCTACTTGAGAGTCGACTTCCACAATCATTCACCATTCTACATGCATACACAACATTTTAAAAATCTACCATGATATCTTTTGGGATAACAATCTACTGTGATACCACTAAATCAACCAACTGGGAAACGTTTGAAACAACGGTCTCCTGTGATACGTTTAAAATACAATCTACTGTGATACTCTTAAAACCAATCTACTATGTGAGATTCTAAGAATAGCAGTCTATCATGGTATCTTATCGCTCATTTTAAAGAATCAAAACAACACTAATTTTGATGAATTGTTCTACTGACAGATATAACAAAATAAGAATCCTTTTTAACGTTTACTTAGCTACAAATTAGATTAAATTAGACTAACTGCACTTGTTCCAAACAACTTCATTAAAATTCACAATTTATGGTATTACTCAACTTCATTACAATTCACAGTTTACGGTATGTCAGTGTAGATATATTTATTTAATGAATACTTCTGAAAAATTACCCCATTGTTTATTAGAATGTATATATAAAAAAGCAAAAAAAAATAAATGATAATTATTTGCAATAAGCTTAACTTTTCTTGCTTCCCAAAGGATTTTCAAATAATTTGGCTTACTTAAATTTTGACTTTTAGCACGCACCTGATGAAGGTTATTTCTAAAACGAGTCATGCACACTAAGCAAGGTATCTGCGTTTTTATTTTATTTCTGTACTTTTATGAAAAATGTAAAAGAAATTTAAAAAAGTAAAAAAGAAAGTTACTACATTGCATGAATGGCGAACATATTGTGTTTCATCTAGATATGCAATTACATGACGACAGAAAAGGAATAGGCTTCAGATAGTCATTTGTTGACTCTATTGACTCTTATGTAAATACAGGTTTGGTTTATGGTATTTAACGCCACTTTCAACAATACTTAAGCTATATCGTGGCGATCAGTTTTATTGATGGAGGAATGCGGAGGACCCGGCGAAAACCACCAAGTTTATCACATAATGTTGTATCGAGTACACATCAATGGACTCTATACACTGTTTGTTATATAAACTTCTCTTGTTATTTCCCAGTAATCAATAAAGATCATTTTAGAAATAAAACAAATTTTCTTTCGTATTTTATGTTCAATATATCATTTGTAGATAATATATATACATATTGAAAGTAAACTGACGTTAGAGAATACCGAAGGGTTAAATAATTGATAGCAAATGCCTTTTAAAAGCCAAATAATGTATTGATTTCAATTTTGAAAATTGATCATATCAAATGCTATTTTATTTTTATTTTTGTAAAATTAGATTTTTGAAGTTACTCTTAGAACGATTTTTTTTTTAATAACTTTCATATCTATTTTAAGATTGCTTTAAAAAATAAACGTACGTATATAGTAACATATGTCTGTGTTTTTTCTTATCGCTTTTTTAAAAAAAACTTAAGTATATAGTAACACAATTATTTAAAAGTATTACCTATTAAAAAAATTCTCGTATATAGAGGCAAAAGTCATTTGGATAAATAAAAAAAAAAATCTATAGTTATTTTATTTACAAATAACTGAAACAACAATGGTAATTTTGGAAAAATAAATAATCTATAGTTAATTTTACTTACCAGTAACTTAAACAACAACGGTAATTTTGGAAAAATAAATAATCTATAGTTAATTTTACTTACCAATAACTGAAAGAACGACGGTAAAAATGAAAAATGTCTGTCCAAGGAGCGTTGACATTATTTTCCAGTAGTAATGGTATACAATAGCACGTAAAACTACCATCAATACACTTTATGTTCCATATGATTTGTGTCCCATAGTTATATAACAATAAAACATCTATTCTCTCCTAGAATAACACCAGGAACAATGTTACAATCAACATCTTTCATTGTCCTCAGTATTAATTTTCCATTCCACTTCAATATTTCGCCTTTTGTTGCTAGAGCTTAATTATAGGATTTAGAACTTAAGCACCTATGATTTTAAGTCCTGATTGGTAACGTATAAGCATTCACTGTCGATCATCAGTTTTCTAACAGCAATAATATTTTCTTCCGCTATTTATCTATCTACAAAAAAAAAAAGGAAAATTGAGATAGAAAGTTTTGTGTGGTCTACCTTTGCTTATCGTTTATATGTCCACAGGGATCTTAGTCATTTATTTCTATTTTTTCAAAATTATTACAAAGCTCCAATGGGATCCTTTATCACCTTCAATTAGAATAAAGGAGAATCGTTGCATACAATAATTTCCATGTGTTACTAACGTAATATTGTGTTTTGCTATATGCTATATGATTCCATGTCGTAGCTGTTTATATTAGCACGGTTTTTTATAAGAATTCTAATTTATATTTATTAACAACCGTCGTTCAGAATCATTGGTTTATTTTCAAACTATGATTAAATGCTTATTATCGTCTGAACTGCCTGTGTATATAATTAAGTCTTCTGTTTCTGATTGGTTTTATTTGAAATGCGCTCTTTTTCACCTGCCATTGACCATTCTGTATTTGCGAATTGTAATATGCGATTATGATTTATAAAGGATGTTTTTTTCATATGCATGAAGGAAGAATAGTTTCCTTAATAAAATATCTAATAAACATATGCACATAGGAATGATTATATAGCATTGTACACGATATTAATTTTTCTATATAGGAATTTTTTTCTCACATACATTGTTTATTGCAGTTCAATTTAGTTAGATTGATTGATTGATTGATTGGTGATTAACGCCAGCTGTAGCAGTATTTCAGCTATATCGTGACCAAACACCAACAAATCATGAAAATAAATTATCAACACATATATAGTTAGAACGCAAACTAATTGGAATGATATTGTTCTTTTGTCCTTTGTCACGGGGGTGGGGATGAGGGTCCAGTATTGTTTATGAATGTATGATATTAGAAGGCAATATCTAAAACATATATATAGAATCATGATCTGAGATACGAAACAATGACAAAGAATAAAATTCATATCAAGTTCGAAACAACAACAATGCCCGTAAGCACACGGCTAATGTGTTCATCTTATTGTAATCTATTAGACCTGTTTTGGTTTCACGATTCGAATTGTAAAGGACGATGTACATTTTTTTTTTGTAAACATCAACACAACTGAACATTAGAAGTGACATAGGGTAGAAAGTTAGAGAAAACCGAAGGGACAATCACGAATTGATATTCCAGACACACAAGTAACAATTTAGCACAAAGCACAGAAGTAGAATGGTTGGTTTCTAGTGCTTCTTGTATGAAACTCGTCATGTGAACACATGTTCTGGTTGTTACATTGGAAACAATCGAGAGATTCGCATAGATTCATCAATCCAAATATTTAAATCCAAGGTATGACAGTATCTTCGATATTTGCATCCCGATGAAGAAAACGTATTGACAATAGAGATGATATTTCCATCCTGTCAGTAGATGTGTATATATTTTTTGTTCGAGGATATTCATTAGTGTAACTGCTTATTCTTTCGGACTATAAGATTACACCCTGTAAGGTGTGTGGCTTGGGTTGCTAAGTCTTTAGTTTTCTGTCGAGTGTTTTGTGGATCAGTGTTCGTCTTTTTGTCCTTTTTCTTTTGGTTTCTGTTTACCCTTTTGGTATCTTTTCTTTGTGCAATACCTTATAAGAATTTAATTAATGTAATATTGGAATTATGATGAAAATGTTGACTTCAAGGTTAGTATTAATGTTTCAAAACTACTTTGAAAATTTTATTGCAAATATACAAATCTCAGAATACAAATATAATTCAACTAGCGGAGATATGCTAAAAGTTTGGTTTTTTTTATCATCCACGTTTCTATGCGTGAGTTGCTTCTAAAGCTATTATGACAAAACTAATCTTATTAATTCTTTGGAGAAATCTTATTCACAAAAGCTATAATAAAGCTAATTAATTATAATTCTATTAATAGTATCAATTGTGATTTTGTATTTTTGGAGTAATAGTCTGCAAGCAACAAAATATTACTTCTTAGATTAGCAGGAAGTTATCTTACTAAAAGCTTTCACTTCTCATAAATTGTTTTGTCAAAGCTTATGCTGTCGTCATTTCTGTGAGTATGTTTAGTGGTTGTTAGTGGAAGTGAATCTGTATTGAGTATTGCGTTGTTTATTTCTTATGCTTGTTGGATGTAGTTGGCATAACTGCCATATATTATTGGTAATGGTGTGCAACTTCAATGATCACCACCATCACCCCGCACCCTAATTCACATATTTGAAATTTCAGAAGTATATACCTATTTATATATTTTACCTGGAAATGCAGACTTATTGATTTATTTATTCTGGGGATAAAACATCTTCCCATCTTTTCTCTAAGCATTTATAGCAATTTAGTGTTCAACAATTCGTCTACAGTTTGATGGATACCAACTGGGCAGATAAGTCTTCCAACAAACAAGATCTGCCGATAAAAAACTGGGGCAATTCATAATAAGTTATATAAAATATAGGTTTGATCGAGTAACACGAGCCCCACAAAAGCTTCCTGCTCCACTAGTGGCAGCTGTCGTATTAGTGATATACGACACCTGACAAGGAAATCATGTTGGACATGTAATTTTGACTTGGGAGTGTGATTTTTGCTACAGGAATGGTTGCTACAGGAATGGTTCCTACCGGTGTGTTTGGTTATAGTGTTGACCATTACTGATTAATCTTTTATTATCAATATGCAGAACAAATTTCTCTGTTATATTAATTATGATCTGAATGAGCAAGCTAAACGTCAAAGACACTAATATTAATTGCTCAATAGAAATGTGAGCAGCGCTTACTTTGTATGTAACTAGCGATTGTCAATTTGTTTCGCATCCCGGCGGGGTTAAGCTAGTCTTATGAGTAAAAACTGTATCTCATAGTGACATTTCTGTCATGAAAGCTAAACTCCAAAATACAAAGTAGATAACAGGGTGAGATAAGAATGTGACGGCCTAATTGCATCCCAAATCATAAATTATAATACGTATTTTGATAGGCTTTCATAACCCACATATTGGAAGAATTCCATTCCTGAGTGCATGCCAACAACTTTTTGATATTGATCGTAAACCACTTTGGAATTCGTGTCCAATTATTAGTCCCATGACAATCAGTACGATGACTACTGATAATCGAGTTAAATGAGTAAAATCACACCACTTTCCGATACATGTCCAAACTATCATTTTTGTCTACTGCCTCTTCTACAATGGTAGTTTTATGATATTCGTAAGGTCGATGGAAATAAAATCCGAAAAAATGCCATAACGCTAGGATTTTATGTATCTATTTATATAATGCCTTTAGTAAGAAATGATATGGATGTAAATGAACATGCGATACTCTCCTATTTGACACTTTAGACACAAATAAAAGCAGAGAGATATTTTTTTTTTATTTTTTTTTATTGTTGATCTTATATTTCAGTCTGGTTTTCAATGATCAGTAAAACGCTTGCACTTAAAAGTGTGAAGCGGCCCGACGCCTTCAGTTGATCGACATTCTTTACTCCTGTTGACAAATGCTACAACTGTGTATCTTGTTTTTTAAATGTAATTTGGTGAATAGAAGTTGCTTGATTTTATTTAATGTTCATGAATTTCAGGATAGAATTATAGATGATTGCATTGGTTTGGTATGTTTTTTTTTTTTTTATTTGCACAAGAAGGTATGGTTTAGATCTTGCTAACCAGTTTAACCAATTCACATTTGCGTGATATGCCCACCTTATTTTTATGTTCAATAAGTTGCGTTTAGAGGTGATTGTTGATATTGATGGAATTTTTGTCTGTTTAAACTTTCTCTTCATACTTGTTGCTCTGTATGTACATGATAGACGCTTTATGTGTTGATTTGCTTTCTTTTTTGACCTTTGTGTTACAATGGAAAACCTAATATTGTGATTTTAGCCATGATAACGAGATCTTCACGCGAAATAATGATAAAATAGGATTACAGTTTTACACAGTATCAATGTCGTCATTTCATATAAATGATAATATACACTGTAATATATATAGGATGTAGAATTTTATGTTTTCAGACAATGTGGTAACAGACCATTTCTTGGACTTCTCAAACAACCGTAATGGATTTAACGTATTGCTATCGTATGCATCTCTATGTTAAATGGACTTTGGGTGAAAAGATTATCTTTTGTTGTCTAGACAATAAATGGTATTTTAATGAAGCTTTTCCGTTGTATTGTGTTTTCTTCCAAAAAACATCTTATTTTACTCGGGAATACAATCTTATGCATTTAAATACATTACTAAGCACTTACGTCATCAAAGGACAAACGTATCATAAAATACAAGCACTATGCTAGTGTTATTGGGTTAGGGTTATGGTGTTTAACGCCACTTTCAACAATATTTCAGCTATATCGTGATAGTCAGTGTTATTAGTGGAGGAAACTGAAGTACCAGAGAAAACCACTGACCTGTTGCAAGTCGCTGACAATCTTTATCATATAATGTTGTATCAAGTACATCACGTCAAGAGCGGGATTTGAACTCACAACGTTAGTGGTGATAGACACTTGTGGAATAGGAAGTTGTAGCCCTTCCGGAGTATCTGAATTCACCTCCGCTATTTTACTCAATCTTTATTTTTCTGTGTATTGCATTGCTAATTATTATTTGTCGCTTTGTCCCTTTTCTTTTGGTCATTGTTTTATCTGCACTTCTTTGTTAAACGACTATCGTTACCTTTTGGTATCATCCAACTTTTCCTAATAGTTTTACGAGCTGAGTTCTTATTTATGGCTTTATTTTTAGATTTGTAGATGCGTTCTAAATAAACGTTAGAGAATACCGAAGGAGCAATGCAAAACATTGATAATCCGGTAACATAGGGCACATAATACGAAGAAAAACACAACACAACACGTGCTGGACACCATTATGCGCAAGCAAACACAAATAACGTAAATAAGACACGAGTCCCCCCTTAAATAACTGGAGGCAAAGACGAACAGAACTCCGCTTCCAAAAACTCGATCACCTGTTTTAAAGCTCATTATTGCTGCTCTGTTGCTTCCTATGTACATCTATTTGTTAATATATATTCAGTTATTTTAATTACACTGTCCAGTAATCTGAAGTGCCGGACATTCCACAGGGAACGTGAATAACGTGGTGGTAAATCATACCTACATCAATGACTTGTGACTAATACCCATGAGTTGTGACGTCATGAACCTTCCTGCGTACACGTCAGAGGTGGTAAAATTGAATCGCATGTATTGGCAAATGTCTATACCATGATCAACAAACAGTGATGGTAATCAAGGAGCTAAAGTCGTTATTTTTTCCATTTTTCGTATGAGAATTAATTTGTACACCGATACTTAAGCCATAACAATAAATCCAAAAGCAATTGGCCTTGGTAAATAATGTATATGGTCATTTATATGAAGAGTGTTGTAACACCTCGGCATTTGGTCGTATATCGATAACCTATTCATGTCAGAATAAATAGCTAAATCGATGTCAATTCTATGTAAATGTGCTTATTATGGTATTAATACGCTATATTTTCTTACACTAAGTATATAACATGTAAGTATGTAAAAAAGTAAATACACATTATTGTTGAAGAGATCTGACTAATTTCAGAATTAATAGCAAGATAAGAGAACGTACCATGTGCATCACATACATTGTTTCCTCCATAAACTATTTTGATAGTTTAATTATTTTGATCTAGTGTATTACCAATTACACCAACATTGTGCAAATATGCGATAGGGGGCTACAAATACAGATATGGTACGAATTAATTCAGAACATGTTGATTTTAATCTATGAAGGTGCTTTGTTGATAATGAATAGATGCAATATCAAATATGATTTAATTCAAACTAGTTGATATTGCTTTCATGTCTTTCTCGGGAGTATATAATCGTATGAAGAAAATGAAAAGATGCTTCCATTTGGACGTTGGCTCATGAATCTGATCTCAAAGAATATAGTGTACAAAAGAGTTAGAAGATATCAAAAAGGTAATCAGAAGTCGTAAATCGAAAGAAGGACAGACAACACAATGAACAAAAGAAAAAGAACAAAAGGACAAACAATGATCTACAAAACATTACACAGAAAATTAGAGATCGAGCAACACGAACCCCATTAAAAACCGCGGGTGAACTCAGGTGCTCCGGGAGGGTTAGCAGTTCCTACTTCACAGGTGACATCCGTCGTGTTACTGTTAAACGACATGAACGTCATTTGATATAGAAATCATGTTGGACACCAGTATTCGTAAATAAATACAAATTACATAAAAAGAACATGAACCCTCTACAAAACAAATGGGAATCAAGACGAATCGAACATCGTTTTTACGCGGAAATCACTCATTTGAGACTTATGTGGTATCTTTTCTGTTGAGAACATCAAAACATGAATTGCATTTAGAAATTGCAAATAAATAGATACTAATGTTAAATTAGTAATACAAAACACGTATATAATCTCTTCAGGTGCGCTCGACTCCATACAAGGACCCTGTGTCACAAAAAGTATGACGTAAATAATTACAACGATTTATTTTTACCATTGACTTAATCTGGCAAAACAACATATTTATTGTTTTCTTTTTTCGGTATCCTTGACAATGGAAACATATTACTCTCAAGTCAAAAAGATCGATTGTATGTTTATTCATTACACATAAAATGGAAAACAAAAAATACCCTACCAGCAGAACAGTTTCCAAATTTAATCGAACAATCATAAAAACAGACATATATTCGTGACCGCTCACTTTCCTGTCTTGATACATGCATTTCTATTAAAATGGCGGGTAATGCTAATTTAATGGGCCAGTTCTCCCCTCTTAATGAAATAAAGCGGGCATGCAAGTGTTTCACCCATGTGAATAAAGTGCAAACGCTCACATATTACAGGCGGAGTAGTGTTGTTGTAAAGAAAGCCGAGTTCCAGTTTGAACTTAAAATAAAATATGTTCATTCTTTGTGACACAGAAGTTCAAATTTGTATATTAACTCCATAATAGAGAATCGGTGTTATTTAGTCATCATATAAATATTAGATAGTACACAATGCTATTAGAAGACAAAGTAAGGATACAATGGTCAAATAAATGTCAAAGATGCCAATCCAATGTTCATTTAGTACACCAGATTCGTCGTTCGGCATTTTTGTCTTCATCAGTGGTACTCCATTACAAACAATCGGCCATCAAAGATACCATGTTACCTTTTAACTTTTAACTATCTATATATGCACTTTTACTATCGACTTGACATGACAAAATAAACATGTTATTGTTCGACGAAATTAAAGACGTGCTGAAAACCAGATTTCAATTTAACAAAAAAACAATAAAGCTCAAATTTAGAATTTATGTCTGCATATTGACCCATATTCAACTTAGACTATGAATAAAAAGCAAATATTTATGTCTGACATTCTTTTAAGAAATCCAAGTTTGGAATACAGGGATTTATATATTATATCAAATAATAAAAACTGCACCACAGTAAATTACTCTGTGTGAGATTAATAACGTACACACTTGTATATTGCTGTTATAAAATACTACAGTTGATTGTCTCAAAAATATGTAATTCATTTCAATATTTTTGACTTTTCCAACTTAGTTTGCTAATTGTGTTCTATTTCAGTACACAACGCTAAGATGTCGTTATCATGTTTAAACTACAGAGAAATATGTTAGCTGGAAAAACACATTAATTTCTCTCTAGTTACACGTTACAATGCGACAGTTCAGTTTTAATTGTGTCTTTTAGAAGTAATAGTTTTACTGTCTATGTAGTCAGGGTAAATACGGTAACTGTATCAGAATTACATATTTGAAATTCTACACAGGGCATCTTAATATGAATGAGGTGTAAGAATGGTAAAAATATCAAAAATAGATTTGGCATTTTTTGTATAATATAAATGATATTATGAGCTACTGGACATGAGATATACTCCATTTCAGAGTTATTGAAGCTATCGGTCAAAGTTCGGCAGGGGTAATCAACCCTTTTAAATTTAATTGAACAAAAATACTCCAATATAAGTTCTCTAGCATCTTCCACCTTTACATTTCGCTGTACCTTACCTTCAACGCTTTCGGAATTATTTCGACAGAAAAGGTTTAGTGTGGTAAGGAGATAACTTCGTACAGAAAAAGTGTTCGGTGTCCTTTGGGCGACTTTTGAATAGAATAGAATTGAATTATACTAAATATGAAATAACTTTACGGTATGTCGCGAACTCTAGAGATAATGAGATGTTGGAGAATGGTGGACAAAATAATTTTAAAAAGGAAATGTTAATGAAAAAAATAAAGTCATTTCCTGATTGGGAAATACCCATTACATACATAGCGTGTTGGTACAAGACTTTGTATCAGGTCGACTCTGTTGTGTGAACCAGTATCACTACGAGTCGCGATAGCGACAAGTTGTGATGCGGTTTGTTCACTCAACAGGCAAGACCTGATATAAAATCTTGTACCAACATACTATGTATGTAATACGTTTATCTACCATTTCAATTAAAACGAATCTTAAACAAATAACAAGGGTTGAATTAAAATGTGTACTATACTCTGAGGGAAACTACAGTTTGTACATGACGTCACATTATTTTTGCCATTCATTCACTAATGTCACGTTACTGTGCTTTGTTTCATATTCCAATGATATGACGTCATGAAAAAGTAGTTCGGCAGAGAACGTCTCGTGCAGCGTCGCGCCATTCTTTTATCACCACAGTGTGGTGATACAACATCTTGTATCAGGCAGGCGACTTTCGTTAATGTCAAAGGAAAACGTACAAAATGTTAGATAATAAGCTTTATTACCAAACAAGTTACAATTTCTGTCATAGCATATAAAAATAATGGCTGTTTGGTTAATTTTAGTCAATGTGCAGAGATGGACATACTTTTTAAAGAATACCAATCCCTTTTTAACTACTATGATCTAGAGGCTTCATGATAGCAGATTGCTAAGCGCCGACAATGGGTGCACAGAGATACGACAAATCAGCTTTAGACGGGAGTACTCTTCACATAAAACAAATGCTTCCTTCTCTTTGAATTGAATTTGCTAAATATCATTTTAGATATATCAAAATAGCGCTTTGTATATCAATATCACAATTAATTCATGACTGTTTGTTCAAATCTTATAAATACAAAGTAAATTTGTGTAATTCTATTAGGTTTGCAAGTAGCAATAATAATGGAAGGTTTCTCACAGCAGATTGTACAATTTAAATGTATGTGAATATTTGAACAGCCTCAATACAAGTTTCATTCAAATGTGGCATAATATGGAAATAGTTTTTCGTCCTGTCCATCAAAATAATTCCCAAGACGAAGAATAAATTATATGTTGATTGTATTGTATAACAGATGTGTGCCATGGTTTCACAGCAGTCAAAGAAGATCGTCATGGCTTACTGATATGTCTAACACGACTAGATAGCTTTCTTATTTCCCTAATCTATATAATAAAAGCCATGTACAAAATTCCTTAGCACTAGACTTACTTTTGGAGCATCAGACTATGTGATAATATTATTTTTAGTAGGATTTTAGCAATCATAATCGGCATTTCAATTACATGTGGAGAACAGTTTCATGATCGAATCATTTAAATTAAGGGGAAATTATACCCATAGAAGAAGGTTATCCCCGCCACTTTTTATTGAAGTGCGTGTACTAAGCAAGGAACGTGACGCGCGTTGCGGGTATTGATTTCACCTCTCTTTCTGAGATTTTCCGATTGTATATTGGGTCTGTTCTAATGGTATAGTATTTTATGTTTTCCATTCCATTACTAGAAAACATTCAATCCCAATTCCAATTATTTCAAAAAAAGTGGCGGGATCAAGTTTTATGGGCCAAAATGAAGTACCACAGACTGAATAGTCATTGATATCATTTGTATATAGAATTCCTTTTTAAAATGAATGACAAGTAACCTTATTTCGGTAGATCAAGATGTCGAGCCGTTATCTTTCAAACTACCATAAATATGTATTACATTGTCAATATACTTCCTTGTTGCCATTGTCAGTTTGCATTTTGAGATAAAGCGAATTTTCCAATAATATTTTCCGATTGTTTAGTAAATGCTTGCCCCCAAAAAAGAATTTAAAAACATTTAACGCATTTAAAATTCTATCTACGTAAAGCATGTATTGGGTTATTTGTATGAATTGTGCTATTTAGTGGGCGCTATTCCCACGGAAATACCGGTTACCGCAGAATCAGAATGCACATTTTTATGCAAAAATGACATGCAGATCGCGATAAAACTGACAAATATCTATTACAATAGATGCTTGGTTTTGTATGTTACTAAGTTAGGCTTTGTTTGTATAATATCAATGATTGTTTTCATTCATAAAGCCATTATTCAAATGTTCTTGAAATGAAATCCCGATAAAGATGTGTTAATGATTAATAGCGCTGTAATAGAAGATCGTTTTTGTTTCATTTTTAATTGCTTATATTTCACAAACGGAAGTCGCCGAATATGGGAAAGAGCTTTTATCATTTGCGATGAATAAATAAATTGTTTATAAATTCGATTCATTCTCTATTTATTTATTAAAAATTAATAATATCCTGATGAACCTTATTGGTGTTAGTTATAGTAATAAATTAACAATCAAATACCTCTAAAGCTGACAAATGTGTGATATGATAGGATATCTATACAATAGTTAATGTGCAGAGCATGTCTCGATTGGTCCTTTGTCTAATGGGGTTTAGTGCTGCGCACGAATGCATGTTTCTTAGACATTCGTTTTATGTCCTTTGTCTACTAGGGTTTAGTGCTGCGCAAGAATGCATGTTTGTTAGACATTCGTGTTATGTCCTTTGTCTAGTAGGGTTTAGTGCTGCGCACGAATACATGTTTGTTAGACATTCGTTTTATGTCCTTTGTCTAGTAGAGTTTAGTGCTGCGCACGAATACATGTTTGTCAGACATTCGTTTTATGTCCTTTGTCTAGTAGGGTTTAGTGCTGCGCACGAATACATGTTTGTTAGACATTCGTTTTATGTCATTTGTCTAGTAGGGTTTAGTGCTACGCACGAATACATGTTTGTTAGACATTCGTTTTATGTCCTTTGTCTAGTAGGGTTTAGTGCTGCGCACGAATACATGTTTGTTAGACATTCGTATTATGTCCTTTGTCTAGTAGGGTTTAGTGCTGCGCACGAATACATGTTTGTTAGACATTCGTTTTATGTCCCTTGTCTAGTGGGGTTTAGTGCTGCGCACGAATACATGTTAGTTAGACATTCGCTTTATGTCCTTTATCTAGTAGGATTTAGTGCTGCGCACGAATACATGTTTATTAGACATTCGTTTTATGTCCTTTGTCTAGTAGGGTTTAGTGCTGCGCACGAATACATGTTTGTTAGACATTCGTTTTATGTCCTTTGTCTAGTAGGGTTTAGTGCTGCGCACGAATACATGTTTGTTAGACATTCGTTTTATGTGCTTTGTCTAGTAGGGTTAAGTGCTGCGCACGAATACATGTTTGTTAGACATTCGTTTTATGTCCCTTGTCTAGTAGGATTTAGTGCTGCGCACGAATACATGTTTGTTAGACATTTGTTTTATGTCCTTTGTCTAGTAGGGCTTAGTGCTGCGCACGAATACATGTTTGTTAGACATTCGTTGTATGTGCTTTGTCTAGTAGGATTTAGTGCTGCGCACGATTACATGTTTGTTAGACATTCGTTTTATGTCCTTTGTCTAGTAGGGTTTAGTGCTGCGCACGAATACATATTTGTTAAACATTCGTTTATTGTCCTTTGTCTAGGGGGATTTAGTGCTGCGCACGATTACATGTTTGTTAGACATTCGTTTTATGTCCTTTGTCTAGTAGGGTTTAGTGCTGCGCACGAATACATATTTGTTAAACATTCGTTTATTGTCCTTTGTCTAGGGGGATTTAGTGCTGCGCACGAATACATGTTTGTTAGACATTCGTTTTATGTCCTTTGTCTAGTGGGGTTTAGTGCTGCGCACGAATACATATTTGTTAAACATTCGTTTATTGTCCTTTGTCTAGGGGGATTTAGTGCTGCGCACGAATACATGTTTGTTAGACATTCGTTTTATGTCCTTTGTCTAGGGGGATTTAGTGCTGCGCACGAATACATGTTTGTTAGACATTCGTTTTATGTCCTTTGTCTAGTAGGGTTTAGTGCTGCGCACGAATACATGTTTGTTAGACATTCGTTTTTTATGTCCTTTGTCTGGTGGGATTTAGTGCTGCGCACGAATACATGTTTGTTAGACATTCGTTTTATGTCCTTTGTCTATTAGGGTTTAGTGCTGCGCCCGAATACATGTTTGTTAGACATTCGTTTTATGTCCCTTATCTAGTAGGATTTAGTGCTGCGCACGAATACATGTTTGTTAGACATTCGTTTTATGTCCTTTGTCTAATAGGGTTTAGTGCTTCGCATGAATACATGTTTGTTAGACATTCGTTTTATCTCCTTTGTCTAATAGGGTTTAGTGCTGCGCACGAATACATGTTTGTCAGACATTCGTTTTATGTCCTTTGTCAAGTAGGGTTTAGTGCTTCGAATGAATACATGTTTGTTAGACATTCGTTTTATGTCCTTTGTTTAGTGGAATTTAGTGCTGCGCACGAATGCATGTTTGTTAGACATTCGTTTTATGTCCTTTGTCTAGTAGGGTTTAGTGCTGCGCACGAATACATGTTTGTTAGACATTCGTTTTATGTCCTTTGCCTAGTAGGGTTTAGTGCTGCGCACGAATACATATTTGTTAGACATTCGTTTTATGTCCTTTGTCTAGTAGGGTTTAGTGCTGCGCACGAATACATGTTTGTTAGACATTCGTTTTATGTCCTTTGTCTAGTAGGATTTAGTGCTGCGCACGATTACATGTTTGTCAGACATTCGTTTTATGTCCTTTGTCTAGTAGGGTTTAGTGCTGCGCACGAATACATATTTGTTAAACATTCGTTTATGTCCTTTGTCTAGGGGATTTAGTGCTGCGCACGAATACATGTTTGTTAGACATTCGTTTTATGTCCTTTGTCTAGGGAGATTTAGTGCTGCGCACGAATACATGTTTGTTAGACATTCGTTTTATGTCCTTTGTCTAGTAGGGTTTAGTGCTGCGCACGAATACATGTTTGTCAGACATTCGTTTTATGTCCTTTGTCTAGTAGGGTTTAGTGCTGCGCACGAATACATGTTTGTTAGACATTCGTATTATGTCCTTTGTCTAGTAGGGTTTAGTGCTGCGCACGAATACATGTTAGTTAGACATTCGTTTTATGTCCTTTGTCTAGTAGGGTTTAGTGCTGCGCACGAATACATGTTTCTTAGACATTCGTTTTATGTCCTTTGTCTAGTAGGGTTTAGTGCTGCGCACGAATACATGTTTGTTAGACATTCGTTGTATGTCCTTTGTCTAGTAGGGTTTAGTGCTGCGCACGAATACATGTTTGCTAGACATTCGTTTTATGTCCTTTGTCTAGTAGGGTTTAGTGCTGCGCACGAATACATGTTTGTCAGACATTCGTTTTATGTCCTTTGTCTAGTAGGGTTTAGTGCTGCGCAAGAATACATGTTTGTTAGACATTCGTTGTATGTCCTTTGTCTAGTAGGGTTTAGTGCTGCGCACGAATACATGTTTGCTACACATTCGTTTTATGTCCTTTGTCTAGTAGGGTTTACTGCTGCGCACGAATACATGTTTGTCAGACATTCGTTTTATGTCCTTTGTCTAGTAGGGTTTAGTGCTGCGCACGAATACATGTTTGTTAGACATTCGTTGTATGTCCTTTGTCTAGTAGGGTTTAGTGCTGCGCACGAATACATGTTTGTCAGACATTCGTTTTATGTCCTTTGTCTAGTAGGGTTTAGTGCTGCGCACGAATACATGTTTGTTAGACATTCGTTTTATGTCCTTTGTCTAGTAGGGTTTAGTGCTGCGCATGAATACATGTTTGTTAGACATTCGTTTTATGTCCTTTGTCTAGTAGGGTTTAGTGCTGCGCATGAATACATGTTTGTTAGACATTCGTTTTATGTCCTTTGTCTAGTAGGGTTTAGTGCTGCGCATGAATACATGTTTGTTAGACATTCGTTTTATGTCCTTTGTCAAGTAGGGTTTAGTACTGCGCACGAATACATGTTTGTTAGACATTCGTTTTATGTCCTTTGTCTAGTAGGATTTAGTGCTGCGCACGATTACATGTTTGTCAGATATTCGTTTTATGTCCTTTGTCTAGTAGGGTTTAGTGCTGCGCACGAATACATATTTGTTAAACATTCGTTTATGTCCTTTGTCTAGGGGATTTAGTGCTGCGCACGAATACATGTTTGTTAGACATTCGTTTTATGTCCTTTGTCTAGGGAGATTTAGTGCTGCGCACGAATACATGTTTGTTAGACATTCGTTTTATGTCCTTTGTCTAGTAGGGTTTAGTGCTGCGCATGAATACATGTTTGTTAGACATTCGTATTATGTTTTTTGTCTAGTAGGGTTTAGTGCTGCGCACGAATACATGTTTGTCAGACATTCGTTTTATGTCCTTTGTCTAGTAGGGTTTAGTGCTGCGCACGAATACATGTTTGTTAGACATTCGTATTATGTCCTTTGTCTAGTAGGGTTTAGTGCTGCGCACGAATACATGTTAGTTAGATATTCGTTTTATGTCCTTTGTCTAGTAGGGTTTAGTGCTGCGCACGAATACATGTTTCTTAGACATTCGTTTTATGTCCTTTGTCTAGTAGGGTTTAGTGCTGCGCACGAATACATGTTTGTTAGACATTCGTTGTATGTCCTTTGTCTAGTAGGGTTTAGTGCTGCGCACGAATACATGTTTGCTAGACATTCGTTTTATGTCCTTTGTCTAGTAGGGTTTAATGCTGCGCACGAATACATGTTTGTCAGACATTCGTTTTATGTCCTTTGTCTAGTAGGGTTTAGTGCTGCGCACGAATACATGTTTGTTAGACATTCGTTGTATGTCCTTTGTCTAGTAGGGTTTAGTGCTGCGCACGAATACATGTTTGCTAGACATTCGTTTTATGTCCTTTGTCTAGTAGGGTTTAGTGCTGCGCACGAATACATGTTTGTCAGACATTCGTTTTATGTCCTTTGTCTAGTAGGGTTTAGTGCTGCGCACGAATACATGTTTGTTAGACATTCGTTGTATGTCCTTTGTCTAGTAGGGTTTAGTGCTGCGCACGAATACATGTTTATCAGACATTCGTTTTATGTCCTTTGTCTAGTAGGGTTTAGTGCTGCGCACGAATACATGTTTGTTAGACATTCGTTTTATGTCCTTTGTCTAGTAGGGTTTAGTGCTGCGCATGAATACATGTTTGTTAGACATTCGTTTTATGTCCTTTGTCTAGTAGGGTTTAGTGCTGCGCATGAATACATGTTTGTTAGACATTCGTTTTATGTCCTTTGTCTAGTAGGGTTTAGTGCTGCGCAGGAATACATGTTTGTTAGACATTCGTTTTATGTCCTTTGTCTAGTAGGGTTTAGTACTGCGCACGAATACATGTTTGTTAGACATTCGTTTTATGTCCTTTGTCTAGTAGGGTTTAGTGCTGCGCACGAATACATGTTTGTTAGACATTCGTTGTATGTCCTTTGTCTAGTAGGGTTTAGTGCTGCGCACGAATACATGTTTGTTAGACATTCGTTTTATGTCCTTTGTCTAGTAGGGTTTAGTGCTGCGCACGAATACATATTTGTTAAACATTCGTTTATTGTCCTTTGTCTAGGGGGATTTAGTGCTGCGCACGAATACATGTTTGTTAGACATTCCTTTTATGTCCTTTGTCTAGGGGGATTTAGTGCTGCGCACGAATACATGTTTGTTAGACATTCCTTTTATGTCCTTTGTCTAGTAGGGTTTAGTGCTGCGCACGAATACATGTTTGTTAGACACTCGTTTTATGTCCTTTGTCTAGTAGGGTTTAGTGCTGCGCACGAATACATATTTGTTAAACATTCGTTTATTGTCCTTTGTCTAGGGGGATTTAGTGCTGCGCACGAATACATATTTGTTAAACATTCGTTTATTGTCCTTTGTCTAGTAGGGTTTAGTGCTGCGCACGAATACATGTTTGTTAGACATTCGTGTTATGTCCTTTGTCTAGTAGGGTTTAGTGCTGCGCACGAATACATATTTGTTAAACATTCGTTTATTGTCCTTTGTCAAGGGGGATTTAGTGCTGCGCACGAATACATGTTTGTTAGATATTCGTTGTATGTCCTTTGTCTAGTACGGTTTAGTGCTGCGCACGATTACATGTGTGTTAGACATTCGTATTATGTCTTTTGTCTAGTAGGGTTTAGTGCTGCGCACGAATACATGTTTGTTAGACATTCGTTTTATGTCCTTTGTCTAGTAGGGTTTAGTGCTGCGCACGAATACATGTTTGTTAGACATTCGTAGTATGTCCTTTGTCTAGTAGGGTTTAGTGTTGCGCACGAATACATGTTTGTTAGACATTCGTTTTATGTCCTTTGTCTAGTAGGGTTTAGTGCTGCGCACCAATACATGTTTGTTAGACATTCGTTTTATGTTCTTTGTCTAGTGGAATTTAGTGTTGCACACGAATGCATGTTTGTGAGACATTCGTTTTATGTCCTTTGTCTAGTAGGGTTTAGTGCTGCGCACGAATACATGTTTGTTAGACATTTGTTTTATGTCCTTTGTCTAGTAGGGTTTAGTGCTGCGCACGAATACATGTTTGTTAGACATTCGTTTTATGTCCTTTGTCTAGTAGGGTTTAGTGCTGCGCACGATTACATGTTTGTTAGACATTCGTTTTATGTCCTTTGTCTAGTAGGGTTTAGTGCTGCGCACGAATACATATTTGTTAAACATTCGTTTATTGTCCTTTGTCTAGGGGATTTAGTGCTGCGCACGAATACATGTTTGTTAGACATTCGTTTTATGTCCTTTGTCTAGGGAGATTTAGTGCTGCGCACGAATACATGTTTGTTAGACATTCGTTTTATGTCCTTTGTCTAGTAGGGTTTAGTGCTGCGCATGAATACATGTTTGTTAGACATTCGTATTATGTCCTTTGTCTAGTAGGGTTTAGTGCTGCGCACGAATACATGTTTGTCAGACATTCGTTTTATGTCCTTTGTCTAGTAGGGTTTAGTGCTGCGCACGAATACATGTTTGTTAGACATTCGTATTATGTCCTTTGTCTAGTAGGGTTTAGTGCTGCGCACGAATACATGTTAGTTAGACATTCGTTTTATGTCCTTTGTCTAGTAGGGTTTAGTGCTGCGCACGAATACATGTTTCTTAGACATTCGTTTTATGTCCTTTGTCTAGTAGGGTTTAGTGCTGCGCACGAATACATGTTTGTTAGACATTCGTTGTATGTCCTTTGTCTAGTAGGGTTTAGTGCTGCGCACGAATACATGTTTGCTAGACATTCGTTTTATGTCCTTTGTCTAGTAGGGTTTAGTGCTGCGCACGAATACATGTTTGTCAGACATTCGTTTTATGTCCTTTGTCTAGTAGGGTTTAGTGCTGCGCACGAATACATGTTTGTTAGACATTCGTTGTATGTCCTTTGTCTAGTAGGGTTTAGTGCTGCGCACGAATACATGTTTGCTACACATTCGTTTTATGTCCTTTGTCTAGTAGGGTTTAGTGCTGCGCACGAATACATGTTTGTCAGACATTCGTTTTATGTCCTTTGTCTAGTAGGGTTTAGTGCTGCGCACGAATACATGTTTGTTAGACATTCGTTGTATGTCCTTTGTCTAGTAGGGTTTAGTGCTGCGCACGAATACATGTTTGTCAGACATTCGTTTTATGTCCTTTGTCTAGTAGGGTTTAGTGCTGCGCACGAATACATGTTTGTTAGACATTCGTTTTATGTCCTTTGTCTAGTAGGGTTTAGTGCTGCGCATGAATACATGTTTGTTAGACATTCGTTTTATGTCCTTTGTCTAGTAGGGTTTAGTGCTGCGCATGAATACATGTTTGTTAGACATTCGTTTTATGTCCTTTGTCTAGTAGGGTTTAGTGCTGCGCATGAATACATGTTTGTTAGACATTCGTTTTATGTCCTTTGTCTAGTAGGGTTTAGTACTGCGCACGAATACATGTTTGTTAGACATTCGTTTTATGTCCTTTGTCTAGTAGGATTTAGTGCTGCGCACGATTACATGTTTGTCAGATATTCGTTTTATGTCCTTTGTCTAGTAGGGTTTAGTGCTGCGCACGAATACATATTTGTTAAACATTCGTTTATGTCCTTTGTCTAGGGGATTTAGTGCTGCGCACGAATACATGTTTGTTAGACATTCGTTTTATGTCCTTTGTTTAGGGAGATTTAGTGCTGCGCACGAATACATGTTTGTTAGACATTCGTTTTATGTCCTTTGTCTAGTAGGGTTTAGTGCTGCGCATGAATACATGTTTGTTAGACATTCGTATTATGTTTTTTGTCTAGTAGGGTTTAGTGCTGCGCACGAATACATGTTTGTCAGACATTCGTTTTATGTCCTTTGTCTAGTAGGGTTTAGTGCTGCGCACGAATACATGTTTGTTAGACATTCGTATTATGTCCTTTGTCTAGTAGGGTTTAGTGCTGCGCACGAATACATGTTAGTTAGATATTCGTTTTATGTCCTTTGTCTAGTAGGGTTTAGTGCTGCGCACGAATACATGTTTCTTAGACATTCGTTTTATGTCCTTTGTCTAGTAGGGTTTAGTGCTGCGCACGAATACATGTTTGTTAGACATTCGTTGTATGTCCTTTGTCTAGTAGGGTTTAGTGCTGCGCACGAATACATGTTTGCTAGACATTCGTTTTATGTCCTTTGTCTAGTAGGGTTTAGTGCTGCGCACGAATACATGTTTGTCAGACATTCGTTTTATGTCCTTTGTCTAGTAGGGTTTAGTGCTGCGCACGAATACATGTTTGTTAGACATTCGTTGTATGTCCTTTGTCTAGTAGGGTTTAGTGCTGCGCACGAATACATGTTTGCTAGACATTCGTTTTATGTCCTTTGTCTAGTAGGGTTTAGTGCTGCGCACGAATACATGTTTGTCAGACATTCGTTTTATGTCCTTTGTCTAGTAGGGTTTAGTGCTGCGCACGAATACATGTTTGTTAGACATTCGTTGTATGTCCTTTGTCTAGTAGGGTTTAGTGCTGCGCACGAATACATGTTTGTCAGACATTCGTTTTATGTCCTTTGTCTAGTAGGGTTTAGTGCTGCGCACGAATACATGTTTGTTAGACATTCGTTTTATGTCCTTTGTCTAGTAGGGTTTAGTGCTGCGCATGAATACATGTTTGTTAGACATTCGTTTTATGTCCTTTGTCTAGTAGGGTTTAGTGCTGCGCATGAATACATGTTTGTTAGACATTCGTTTTATGTCCTTTGTCTAGTAGGGTTTAGTGCTGCGCAGGAATACATGTTTGTTAGACATTCGTTTTATGTCCTTTGTCTAGTAGGGTTTAGTACTGCGCACGAATACATGTTTGTTAGACATTCGTTTTATGTCCTTTGTCTAGTAGGGTTTAGTGCTGCGCACGAATACATGTTTGTTAGACATTCGTTGTATGTCCTTTGTCTAGTAGGGTTTAGTGCTGCGCACGAATACATGTTTGTTAGACATTCGTTTTATGTCCTTTGTCTAGTAGGGTTTAGTGCTGCGCACGAATACATATTTGTTAAACATTCGTTTATTGTCCTTTGTCTAGGGGGATTTAGTGCTGCGCACGAATACATGTTTGTTAGACATTCCTTTTATGTCCTTTGTCTAGGGGGATTTAGTGCTGCGCACGAATACATGTTTGTTAGACATTCCTTTTATGTCCTTTGTCTAGTAGGGTTTAGTGCTGCGCACGAATACATGTTTGTTAGACACTCGTTTTATGTCCTTTGTCTAGTAGGGTTTAGTGCTGCGCACGAATACATATTTGTTAAACATTCGTTTATTGTCCTTTGTCTAGGGGGATTTAGTGCTGCGCACGAATACATATTTGTTAAACATTCGTTTATTGTCCTTTGTCTAGTAGGGTTTAGTGCTGCGCACGAATACATGTTTGTTAGACATTCGTGTTATGTCCTTTGTCTAGTAGGGTTTAGTGCTGCGCACGAATACATATTTGTTAAACATTCGTTTATTGTCCTTTGTCTAGGGGGATTTAGTGCTGCGCACGAATACATGTTTGTTAGATATTCGTTGTATGTCCTTTGTCTAGTACGGTTTAGTGCTGCGCACGATTACATGTTTGTTAGACATTCGTATTATGTCTTTTGTCTAGTAGGGTTTAGTGCTGCGCACGAATACATGTTTGTTAGACATTCGTTTTATGTCCTTTGTCTAGTAGGGTTTAGTGCTGCGCACGAATACATGTTTGTTAGACATTCGTAGTATGTCCTTTGTCTAGTAGGGTTTAGTGTTGCGCACGAATACATGTTTGTTAGACATTCGTTTTATGTCCTTTGTCTAGTAGGGTTTAGTGCTGCGCACCAATACATGTTTGTTAGACATTCGTTTTATGTTCTTTGTCTAGTGGAATTTAGTGTTGCACACGAATGCATGTTTGTGAGACATTCGTTTTATGTCCTTTGTCTAGTAGGGTTTAGTGCTGCGCACGAATACATGTTTGTTAGACATTTGTTTTATGTCCTTTGTCTAGTAGGGTTTAGTGCTGCGCACGAATACATGTTTGTTAGACATTCGTTTTATGTCCTTTGTCTAGTAGGGTTTAGTGCTGCGCACGATTACATGTTTGTTAGACATTCGTTTTATGTCCTTTGTCTAGTAGGGTTTAGTGCTGCGCACGAATACATATTTGTTAAACATTCGTTTATTGTCCTTTGTCTAGGGGGATTTAGTGCTGCGCACGAATACATGTTTGTTAGACATTCGTTTTATGTCCTTTGTCTATTAGGATTTAGTGCTGCGCACGAATACATGTTTGTTAGACATTCGTTTTATGTCCTTTGTCTAGTAGGGTTTAGTGCTGCGCATGAATATATGTTTGTTAGACATTCGTTTTATGTCCTTTGTCTAGTAGGGTTTAGTGCTGCGCACGAATACATGTTTGTTAGACATTCGTTTTATGTCCTTTGTCTAGTAGGGTTTAGTGCTGCGCACGAATACATGTTTGTTAGACATTCGTTTTATGTCCTTTGTCTAGTAGGGTTTAGTGCTGCGCACGAATACATGTTTGTCAGACATTCGTTTTATGTCCTTTGTCTAGTAGGGTTTAGTGCTGCGCACGATTACATGTTTGTTAGACATTCGTTTTATGTCCTTTGTCTAGTAGGGTTTAGTGCTGCGCGCGAATACATGTTTGCTAGACATTCGTTTTATGTCCTTTGTCTAGGGGGATTTAGTGCTGCGCACGTATACATTTTTGTTAGACATTCGTTTTATGTCCTTTGTCTAGTAGGGTTTAGTGCTGCGCACGAATACATGTTTGTTAGACATTCGTTTTATGTCCTTTGTCTAGTAGGGTTTAGTGCTGCGCACGAATACATGTTTGTCAGACATTCGTTTTATGTCCTTTGTCTAGTAGGGTTTATTGCTGCGCACGATTACATGTTTGTTAGACATTCGTTTTATGTCCTTTGTCTAGTAGGGTTTAGTGCTGCGCGCGAATACATGTTTGCTAGACATTCGTTTTATGTCCTTTGTCTAGGGGGATTTAGTGCTGCGCACGAATACATGTTTGTTAGACATTCGTTTTATGTCCTTTGTCTAGTAGGGTTTAGTGCTGCGCACGAATACATGTTTGTCAGACATTCGTTTTATGTCCTTTGTCTAGTAGGGTTTAGTGCTGCGCACGATTACATGTTTGTTAGACATTCGTTTTATGTCCTTTGTCTAGTAGGGTTTAGTGCTGCGCACGAATACATATTTGTTAAACATTCGTTTATTGTCCTTTGTCTAGGGGGATTTAGTGCTGCGCACGAATACATATTTGTTAGACATTCCTTTTATGTCCTTTGTCTATTAGGATTTAGTGCTGCGCACGAATACATGTTTGTTAGACATTCGTTTTATGTCCTTTGTCTAGTAGGGTTTAGTGCTGCGCATGAATACATGTTTGTTAGACATTCGTTTTATGTCCTTTGTCTAGTAGGGTTTAGTGCTGCGCGCGAATACATGTTTGCTAGACATTCCTTTTATGTCCTTTGTCTAGGGGGATTTAGTGCTGCGCACGAATACATGTTTGTTAGACATTCGTTTTATGTCCTTTGTCTAGTAGGGTTTAGTGCTGCGCACGAATACATGTTTGTTAGACATTCGTTTTATGTCCTTTGTCTAGTAGGGTTTAGTGCTGCGCGCCAATACATGTTTGTTAGACATTCGTTTTATGTCCTTTGTCTAGGGGGATTTAGTGCTGCGCACGAATACATGTTTGTTAGACATTCGTTTTATGTGCTTTGTCTAGTAGGGTTTAGTGCTGTGCACGAATAAATGTTTGTCAGACATTCGTTTTATGTCCTTTGTCTAGTAGGGTTTAGTGCTGCGCACGAATACATGTTTGTTAGACATTCGTTTTATGTCCTTTTTCTAGTAGGGTTTAGTGCTGCGCACGAATACATGTTTGTTAGACATTCGTTTTATGTCCTTTGTCTAATAGGGTTTAGTGCTGCGCACGAATACATGTTTGCCAGACATTCGTTTTATGTCCTTTGTCTAGTAGGGTTTAGTGCTGCGCACGAATACATGTTTGTTAGACATTCGTTTTATGTCCTTTTTCTGGTGGGGTTTAGTGCTGCGCACGAATACATGTTCGTTAGTCATTCGTTTTGTCGGTTTGTACGTCAATGAAGGGTCTATCAAGACGTATGAAATGGAGAACAGTGGGGAAAAAAGGAAGATATCTAATTTAGTGCACACGACGCGTTTTTTGGAATTGCCTAAATCAGGTACGTTCATAGTCATGGAAAAGATTGGAATTAAAATTATTTGAATGTCTTTGGGAGCAAGTAAACAAAATGGCCTAAATATTAAGACAAGTTCATCGGCTATGGTTACCTATGTCTGAGAGAGAGATATTTTAATCATGTACGCTAGTTGTTTCTGAAAATGAGTTGTTCTCTAATATACATTTGCACCCACGTCCTTGGTGTATTTTGTAAAAGATTGAAAAGCTCTCGCATCAGTTAGTTTTCAAACCTAACCATCTGAAGATTTAACTAGATTGAGATTAAAGAAATCTTGTTTTTTGATTCTCCGTTATATATCTCTAACGTATTGTTCAAGTTTCAATTGATTTTGTGATAAGTACACTTAATCTCCAAAGAAAGATTCGATCAATGGATGTCAGGATATTGATGCATTACATTTCCTTATTGACAAATTAAACTACACATTTCAATATCAGTTTACTTCCACAACTCAATCAGTGATGCTGTTTGTTCTTGAAATTTGTTTTCATTTTGAATCTGTTTCTGTCTAAATTGTATATCACACTAGATTTTTAGTGTTCGTTTCTCTCAACCATTAGTTTTCTGTGTAGTGATATGTAGATAATTATTCGTCCCTTTGTCCTTTTTCTTTCGACCATTGTATTTTCTGTCCTTCGTCGATTTATGTCTTCTGTTCGGTTCTTATTCCTCAACCATTAGTTTTCTGTGTAGTGATATGTAGATAATTATTCGTCCCTTTGTCCTTTTTCTTTTGACCATTGTATGTTCTGTCCTTCGTCGATTTATGTCTTTTGTTCGGTTCTTATTCCTCAAACATTAGTTTTCTGTGTAGTGATATGTAGATAATTATTCGTCCCTTTGTCCTTTTTCTTTTGACCATTGTATGTTCTGTCCTTCGTCGATTTATGTCTTTTGTTCGGTTCTTATTCCTCAAACATTAGTTTTCTGTGTAGTGATATGTAGATAATTATTCGTCCCTTTGTCCTTTTTCTTTTGACTATTGTATTTTCTGTCCTTCGTCGATTTATGTCTTCTGTTCGGTTCTTATTCCTCAACCATTAGTTTTCTGTGTAGTGATATGTAGATAATTATTCGTCCCTTTGTCCTTTTTCTTTTGACCATTGTATGTTCTGTCCTTCGTCGATTTATGTCTTTTGTTCGGTTCTTATTCCTCAAACATTAGTTTTCTGTGTAGTGATATGTAGATAATTATTCGTCCCTTTGTCCTTTTTCTTTTGACCATTGTATGTTCTGTCCTTCGTCGATTTATGTCTTTTGTTCGGTTCTTATTCCTCAAACATTAGTTTTCTGTGTAGTGATATGTAGATAATTATTCGTCCCTTTGTCCTTTTTCTTTTGACTATTGTATTTTCTGTCCTTCGTCGATTTATGTCTTCTGTTCGGTTCTTATTCCTCAACCATTAGTTTTCTGTGTAGTGATATGTAGATAATTATTCGTCCCTTTGTCCTTTTTCTTTTGACCATTGTATGTTCTGTCCTTCGTCGATTTATGTCTTCTGTTCGATTCTTATTCCTCAACCATTAGTTTTCTGTGTAGTGATATGTAGATAATTATTCGTCCCTTTGTCCTTTTTCTTTTGACCATTGTATTTTCTGTCCTTCGTCGATTTATGTCTTCTGTTCGGTTCTTATTCCTCAACCATTAGTTTTCTGTGTAGTGATATGTAGATAATTATTCGTCCCTTTGTCCTTTTTCTTTTGACCATTGTATTCTCTGTCCTTCGTCGATTTATGTCTTCTGTTCGGTTCTTATTCCTCAACCATTAGTTTTCTGTGTAGTGATATGTAGATAATTATTCGTCCCTTTGTCCTTTTTCTTTTGACCATTGTATGTTCTGCCCTTCGTCGATTTATGTCTTCTGTTTGGTTCTTATTCCTCAACCATTAGTTTTCTGTGTAGTGATATGTAGATAATTATTCGTCCCTTTGTCCTTTTTCTTTTGACCATTGTATTTTCTGTCCTTCGTCGATTTATGTCTTCTGTTCGGATCTTATTCCTCAACCATTAGTTTTCTGTGTAGTGATATGTAGATAATTATTCGTCCCTTTGTCCTTTTTCTTTTGACCATTGTATTTTCTGTCCTTCGTCGATTTATGTCTTCTGTTCGGTTCTTATTCCTCAGCCATTAGTTTTCTGTGTAGTGATATGTAGATAATTATTCGTCCCTTTGTCCTTTTTCTTTTGACCATTGTATTTTCTGTCCTTCGTCGATTTATGTCTTCTGTTCGGATCTTATTCCTCAACCATTAGTTTTCTGTGTAGTGATATGTAGATAATTATTCGTCCCTTTGTCCTTTTTCTTTTGACCATTGTATTTTCTGTCCTTCGTCGATTTATGTCTTCTGTTCGGATCTTATTCCTCAACCATTAGTTTTCTGTGTAGTGATATGTAGATAATTATTCGTCCCTTTGTCCTTTTTCTTTTGACCATTGTATTTTCTGTCCTTCGTCGATTTATGTCTTCTGTTCGGTTCTTATTCCTCAACCATTAGTTTTCTGTGTAGTGATATGTAGATAATTATTCGTCCCTTTGTCCTTTTTCTTTCGACCATTGTATTTTCTGTCCTTCGTCGATTTATGTCTTCTGTTCGGTTCTTATTCCTTAACCATTAGTTTTCTGTGTAGTGATATGTAGATAATTATTCGTCCCTTTGTCCTTTTTCTTTTGACCATTGTATGTTCTGTCCTTCGTCGATTTATGTCTTCTGTTCGGTTCTTATTCCTCAAACATTAGTTTTCTGTGTAGTGATATGTAGATAATTATTCGTCCCTTTGTCCTTTTTCTTTTGACTATTGTATTTTCTGTCCTTCGTCGATTTATGTCTTCTGTTCGGTTCTTATTCCTCAACCATTAGTTTTCTGTGTAGTGATATGTAGATAATTATTCGTCCCTTTGTCCTTTTTCTTTTGACCATTGTATGTTCTGTCCTTCGTCGATTTATGTCTTCTGTTCGATTCTTATTCCTCAACCATTAGTTTTCTGTGTAGTGATATGTAGATAATTATTCGTCCCTTTGTCCTTTTTCTTTTGACCATTGTATTTTCTGTCCTTCGTCGATTTATGTCTTCTGTTCGGTTCTTATTCCTCAACCATTAGTTTTCTGTGTAGTGATATGTAGATAATTATTCGTCCCTTTGTCCTTTTTCTTTTGACCATTGTATTCTCTGTCCTTCGTCGATTTATGTCTTCTGTTCGGTTCTTATTCCTCAACCATTAGTTTTCTGTGTAGTGATATGTAGATAATTATTCGTCCCTTTGTCCTTTTTCTTTTGACAATTGTATGTTCTGCCCTTCGTCGATTTATGTCTTCTGTTTGGTTCTTATTCCTCAACCATTAGTTTTCTGTGTAGTGATATGTAGATAATTATTCGTCCCTTTGTCCTTTTTCTTTTGACCATTGTATTTTCTGTCCTTCGTCGATTTATGTCTTCTGTTCGGATCTTATTCCTCAACCATTAGTTTTCTGTGTAGTGATATGTAGATAATTATTCGTCCCTTTGTCCTTTTTCTTTTGACCATTGTATTTTCTGTCCTTCGTCGATTTATGTCTTCTGTTCGGTTCTTATTCCTCAGCCATTAGTTTTCTGTGTAGTGATATGTAGATAATTATTCGTCCCTTTGTCCTTTTTCTTTTGACCATTGTATTTTCTGTCCTTCGTCGATTTATGTCTTCTGTTCGGATCTTATTCCTCAACCATTAGTTTTCTGTGTAGTGATATGTAGATAATTATTCGTCCCTTTGTCCTTTTTCTTTTGACCATTGTATTTTCTGTCCTTCGTCGATTTATGTCTTCTGTTCGGATCTTATTCCTCAACCATTAGTTTTCTGTGTAGTGATATGTAGATAATTATTCGTCCCTTTGTCCTTTTTCTTTTGACCATTGTATTTTCTGTCCTTCGTCGATTTATGTCTTCTGTTCGGTTCTTATTCCTCAACCATTAGTTTTCTGTGTAGTGATATGTAGATAATTATTCGTCCCTTTGTCCTTTTTCTTTTGACCATTGTATGTTCTGTCCTTCGTCGATTTATGTCTTCTGTTCGGTTCTTATTCCTCAACCATTAGTTTTCTGTGTAGTGATATGTAGATAATTATTCGTCCCTTTGTCCTTTTTCTTTTGACCATTGTATGTTCTGCCCTTCGTCGATTTATGTCTTCTGTTCGGTTCTTATTCCTCAACCATTAGTTTTCTGTGTAGTGATATGTAGATAATTATTCGTCCCTTTGTCCTTTTTCTTTTGACCATTGTATTCTCTGTCCTTCGTCGATTTATGTCTTCTGTTCGATTCTTATTCCTCAACCATTAGTTTTCTGTGTAGTGATATGTAGATAATTATTCGTCCCTTTGTCCTTTTTCTTTTGACCATTGTATTTTCTGTCCTTCGTCGATTTATGTCTTCTGTTCGGTTCTTATTCCTCAACCATTAGTTTTCTGTGTAGTGATATGTAGATAATTATTCGTCCCTTTGTCCTTTTTCTTTTGACCATTGTATTCTCTGTCCTTCGTCGATTTATGTCTTCTGTTCGGTTCTTATTCCTCAACCATTAGTTTTCTGTGTAGTGATATGTAGATAATTATTCGTCCCTTTGTCCTTTTTCTTTTGACAATTGTATGTTCTGCCCTTCGTCGATTTATGTCTTCTGTTTGGTTCTTATTCCTCAACCATTAGTTTTCTGTGTAGTGATATGTAGATAATTATTCGTCCCTTTGTCCTTTTTCTTTTGACCATTGTATTTTCTGTCCTTCGTCGATTTATGTCTTCTGTTCGGATCTTATTCCTCAACCATTAGTTTTCTGTGTAGTGATATGTAGATAATTATTCGTCCCTTTGTCCTTTTTCTTTTGACCATTGTATTTTCTGTCCTTCGTCGATTTATGTCTTCTGTTCGGTTCTTATTCCTCAGCCATTAGTTTTCTGTGTAGTGATATGTAGATAATTATTCGTCCCTTTGTCCTTTTTCTTTTGACCATTGTATTTTCTGTCCTTCGTCGATTTATGTCTTCTGTTCGGATCTTATTCCTCAACCATTAGTTTTCTGTGTAGTGATATGTAGATAATTATTCGTCCCTTTGTCCTTTTTCTTTTGACCATTGTATTTTCTGTCCTTCGTCGATTTATGTCTTCTGTTCGGATCTTATTCCTCAACCATTAGTTTTCTGTGTAGTGATATGTAGATAATTATTCGTCCCTTTGTCCTTTTTCTTTTGACCATTGTATTTTCTGTCCTTCGTCGATTTATGTCTTCTGTTCGGTTCTTATTCCTCAACCATTAGTTTTCTGTGTAGTGATATGTAGATAATTATTCGTCCCTTTGTCCTTTTTCTTTTGACCATTGTATGTTCTGTCCTTCGTCGATTTATGTCTTCTGTTCGGTTCTTATTCCTCAACCATTAGTTTTCTGTGTAGTGATATGTAGATAATTATTCGTCCCTTTGTCCTTTTTCTTTTGACCATTGTATGTTCTGCCCTTCGTCGATTTATGTCTTCTGTTCGGTTCTTATTCCTCAACCATTAGTTTTCTGTGTAGTGATATGTAGATAATTATTCGTCCCTTTGTCCTTTTTCTTTTGACCATTGTATTCTCTGTCCTTCGTCGATTTATGTCTTCTGTTCGGATCTTATTCCTCAACCATTAGTTTTCTGTGTAGTGATATGTAGATAATTATTCGTCCCTTTGTCCTTTTTCTTTTGACCATTTTATGTTCTGTCCTTCGTCGATTTATGTCTTCTGTACGGATCTTATTCCTCAACCATTAGTTTTCTGTGTAGTGATATGTAGATAATTATTCGTCCCTTTGTCCTTTTTCTTTTGACCATTGTATTTTCTATCCTTCGTCGATTTATGTCTTCTGTTCGGTTCTTATTCCTCAACCATTAGTTTTCTGTGTAGTGATATGTAGATAATTATTCGTCCCTTTGTCCTTTTTCTTTTGACCATTGTATTTTCTGTCCTTCGTGGATTTATGTCTTCTGTTCGGATCTTATTCCTCAACCATTAGTTTTCTGTGTAGTGATATGTAGATAATTATTCGTCCCTTTGTCCTTTTTCTTTTGACCATTGTATTTTCTGTCCTTCGTGGATTTATGTCTTCTGTTCGGATCTTATTCCTCAACCATTAGTTTTCTGTGTAGTGATATGTAGATAATTATTCGTCCCTTTGTCCTTTTTCTTTTGACCATTGTATTTTCTGTCCTTCGTCGATTTATGTCTTCTGTTCGGTTCTTATTCCTCAACCATTAGTTTTCTGTGTAGTGATATGTAGATAATTATTCGTCCCTTTGTCCTTTTTCTTTTGACCATTGTATTTTCTGTCCTTCGTCGATTTATGTCTTCTGTTCGGATCTTATTCCTCAACCATTAGTTTTCTGTGTAGTGATATGTAGATAATTATTCGTCCCTTTGTCCTATTTCTTTTGACCATTGTATTTTCTGTCCTTCGTCGATTTATGTCTTCTGTTCGGTTCTTATTCCTCAACCATTAGTTTTCTGTGTAGTGATATGTAGATAATTATTTGTCCCCTTGTCCTTTTTCTTTTAACCATTGTATGTTCTGTCCTTCGTCGATTTATGTCTTCTGTTCGGTTCTTATTCCTCAACCATTAGTTTTCTGTGTAGTGATATGTAGATAATTATTTGTCCCCTTGTCCTTTTTCTTTTAACCATTGTATGTTCTGTCCTTCGTCGATTTATGTCTTCTGGTGGTACGTGTTGCTCAACCATTAGTTTTCTGTGTAGTGAATAGTTTCTCATTGTTTTTCTCTGTGTACTTTCTGTCCTTCATCGAAATACAGCTTCTGACTACCCCTTTGGGATCTTCAGAATTTTTCGTTCTTGATGCCCCCATCAGAACCATGTGTTCGAATATGAATACAGAAATGGATATTTTACTTTTAATAATAATGTCAAAAAGGCAAATGAATCGTGCATACTGGTTCAAATTAATGTATGCAAACGACTATGTGATTGATTGATTGATTGATTGATTGATTGATTGATTGATTGATTGATTGATTGATTGATTGATTGATTGATTGATTGATTGATTGATTGATTGATTGATTGATTGATTGATTGATTGATTGATTGATTGATTGATTGATTGATTGATTGATTGATTGATTGATTGATTGGTTAGTTGGTTGGTTGGTTGGTTGATTCATTGAATTTAAACAGCGGTACAAAGCAAACATGGCGAAACAAATTTGGTTTATTGCCCCTTCCGAAGCGCATGAGTTCACCCTCAATTTTCAGTGTGATTTCTGTGTAGTGTTATGTAGAACATTGTTTGTCATTTGTCTGTTTTTCTTTTTGGTTATTGTATTGTCTACTGTCTTTCGAATTACGGTTTATGATTACACCTTTGATATCTTCAAAGTATTATATATACCATGGATCTTACGAATTAACTTATTTAAACCAACGAATCTGACGGATGAGTTGGTTTAAATAAGTTCATGAGTAAGATCCATGGTATATATGGTTTGTAACAGAAATTACATTATTGATAGATCTATGACGTCAAAATCATGGAATAACAGATCTATGACGTCAAAATCATGGAATAACATCAAGCTCTTCATGTTAAACCATGGTTTGTAAAAGTTCACTATTTTTAAGTTTATTACTGCATAAAAACATCAAAGGAAAAATGCGTATTTATGTTACAACATCCCTTTCTCAATATTTTTAAAACCTTTCAATCTTTACAAAACGGTAACCTTTAACATTTCAAATATTTCCATTTGATATATATATATATATATATATATACGAACTTCAGTTAAACATTAAACAAAATTAATTGTATTGGTAGATTACAGTCACATTTCACTAAAACAAGTGTTAAAATAATAAAAATACAAATAGTGAACTTACCTAAAATTTATTATGCTGATATTCAAGTCCATATATTAGACCGGTAAATACTTATTGGTCAATAGTGTTAAATTCCTATACAGATGATAATAGTTGGTTTGAGACTCGTTCAGAGGCGAACACAGCGTAGTTCAGTTTTTGTGTTTCATTAGCAATTGACTCGTACTTCAGACTATGATAACATTTGATTGGTAAATCTAACGTGAAAATGTTGATCAACAGTTCAGTCTCGAATTACATTTCTTCTGTGAATGATCTACAAAAACGAAATTGATAATAAAGCGCATAGAGTTTGCACGTTATGGACAAATTATCCAGCTTTGTAATATCTCAGAGGATTTGTGATTGACGATGGTAGTCTATATAAATATTCCGATTGCTATGCAATATGAGACTATAATTTTTTCACAATTACATTGAAACATGCTTATTTTCGATACATACAGTCATGTTTGTTTATTGTACACCGGGGGTCTTTAATTTGTATGGTTATTCTTTACAGTAATCATTGTGTATTTATTTTCATTACAAACTGGCAGGAAGATTGTTTATAACCAATGAGCAAGTAATTTTAGATATTCTATCTATTCTGTGCTTTTCTTTCACGTATTTACTTAAACTGAAGGGAAAAGTATATACAAATCACATCGCTTTTAGCTAATCCTGATTTCTAAGCATACTATTATTACAAGTTCTTGCATAGGAAATATACTTGTTCAAATTTAACGTTGGGTTCACACGGATTGCGTTTTAGATTAGCTTCAACTGAAACGTTTAAGCTTGCAACGTTTCAGAAATCAACATGTGTTCAGACATCAAAACTATAAGGTCCTGTAACCACATCGGAGGTGTAATTGTTAGCGAGCTCGCCTCGATTGCAGTAGATCATGGGCCCAAGTCCCTGTCGGGTCAAACCAAAGCTTATAAAATTTGTATTTGTTACTCCTTCGCTAATCACACAGTTTTTATAAGTAAGAACAACGACTAGTTGGCTGGGAATCAGGATAATGTGTCTGAGTGAAGCGAAATATGTCTACCCGAAGACTGTTGTTTCAGTGAGCACTATAAACATCCAACTGATCGTGTTGGCTATGTACAAAGCAGGCATCATTTCATCGAAATATAAATTGCTGTCGCCATAATATAGCTGCAAACATGTTAACTTGGCGTTTAACAACATCCACTCTTGGGAAGCGTTTCAAATAAACGTATCGCGTCCGTACAGTAATTTGTTTTTTCTATGTCGATTCGCTGATCTTTTGCATCCACTGTAATGCCCTCCAAATACGGTTCAGACACGTATTCGTTACAGAAAGTGGTAGGTAAAGTATTGTTGATTAAAAAATACATTTCATCTAAAACCATTTCTAAACGCAGTAGAAATTTGACGACGTGTGAATGTACAATGTGTGTTTCGAAATGATTTCGATGTGTTTTTGGCAGCCTTAAAGGCATATATGAGATCAGCAGAAATCGAACGTAAATAATTATAAAACTTATTCTAGATTACACCAAAGCAAACATATAGTGCATTCTTGTTAAAAACAGAATCACGATTTGGTTTGAACACGTTGCAAAAACCTAACAAATAAAATCGGTTAAGCGTTCCAGTATAAACTGTAACAGAGTGATCTGGTATTTCATAAATTGTTATAAGAGATGTAGTAATATCTTTCACAAGTATTCGATCGTAGCGGAAGCAAAGTGTAATACAAAAAAGTTAGCAGTCATGTATTTGTGTGTTAGGCGTATCAATTTTGATTCTTTCCACAATTGTTCTATTGGAATTTGGGACTGTTCCGACAGTGTAGTATTTTTTGTTTTTCATTTTGTTATCTTAAAAATCTTCAGAAGAAAAATATGGTAAATCTTGAGATATTCAACTGTCATCATAGCTTTCAAACTGAGATAAGCCAGTCAATGTTCGTTTATAGCACAAAAATGTTCTATTAACACGAAAATGTAAGATATGTTAATTATCCAATTAATGTGGAGGTAAACATCAAGAATATGAAGAACATTATCAGCATATAAGGGTTAATAGTTGAAGGACATCGATGAATTTGTGATGAGTGCTTGTCTTCTTTTTTTTTTAGCTATTATTCCTTTAAAACTTTTATTTGTAATATTTTGTTAACAATTCAAGAGACCTGGCATTTGATATTATGAAATAAATGTTACTCGCAAGAGAAAGTCAGAATGATGATTTTGGATATTATATTTAGTCATAGCTAATTTTCGTTCGCGAATAATATATATTTTGTGTGATAAGAAATTGGTCCTCGCCTCGCGGTAGGCTAAATGTTGATAGATGCGTTGTAGCCTGAATAATAATGTGACCTTTTATGAGTGACATTTCAATGGCATGCCGTAAATTAAAACAAATGCTACTATTAACAGATTAAAATTATTGGTGTTCCTCTACGAAAAAAATAAATAAATACAGCACTATAAAAACATTTCCAAAGCTCAATAGAAAAGCATGGAAAGATGCAAAAACGATACCCCTTAACACACAAACACACTATCGTTCCCTTTCCATGCTTGGTACAAGCACTTCAATAAAAAGTGATGGGGTTAAGCCAGTTTAATGGTCCTAAACTTTCCCTCTTTGTGAAATGATACGGTCATGCAAGTGTTTTCCATATGTGAAATGCCGACTCAAACATATAACACCGGGCGAACAGCGTTATTATAAATAACGTTATAATCTTGAAAAATAAAATATTATTTAAGAATTAAATGCATTTTTTGTAGCTTTATTGGCGTGTAAAAGCGTGGACCGAAGCGCATTTTGTATGAAGCGCTAGCCCACGTTTTACACGCCTATAAAACTACAAAAAAATGCATTCAATTCTTATAATTACATTTAAATCACACCAAAATTTAATATAGTTGAATTTTTCGTTGTGAATTTCATTTGTGTTAAATTATTTGCTGTTGGAAATTACTACGCCATTGATTGTTTACATCTGACGTCGTCATGGAGGCACGTGCAAGTTCGGGTTTTATTTTTATTGGGATGTAAAACATCTCTTTTATCATCATGTGACCACTTCATAACCAATCATATTGCAACATTTCAATGAAAAACGGAAGTAATGTAATTATATATATATGATGTGTTCTTGATATGAAATAATAGACAACATGGCCACTAGACGTTAGATAACCAATCATGTTACAACACCCTCATCTCTAATTCATTATTTGTTTCTAAGATATGATACTTGTTATTGTCAATATCATTTCTCCGTGTTACACATTCATATCTAGTTAAAAGACAAATTGCTAAATCTAAGATTGCTTGTCTTGCTAAAGGTGAGTATATGGAATTTCTAATTATCCATAGCTAATATATCCTGAAGCCTTGATTCAAGGTATAAAGTGTATACAGTTATTGCTTAATAAACTAATCCGTTTGTGCTTCAAAGCATCATTTTTGTAATTCATAGAAGTATTAAAATAAGATAATATTCAGAGGTGCAGAATTAGTTCCCATTGGAATTTCAACCATCATTTTTTTCTACAAGGGAGCATAGATATTGTCTTAACACAATATTGTTGGCATGTATCATATCCTTGTAATGTGTATTATCTTTCTATATATTGTATTTAGAAAGGCGCTATACTATTTATTTTTTTAAAAAAAACAAACAAACAAAACAATACATTTGTTTTCTATGAAACACGTTGCTTAGTCTCAATGGGACAATAAAAGTAAACTTACAGAAAAGATAAGAATCAAAGCCGTTTAATATACAATGTAAATACATATGAAGGGAGTAACAATATACTTTTAATCAAGTATATGATGTTCAACTGCAATGCACATTTCTAAGCGTTTCTGATTGTTGAAGAGTATGGTGACAACTATTCTAGACGCATTGACATTTGAAACTTTTTTCATAGAATTATACATGTTTATATGATATTATTTGTGCTGGCAAGAGTTTAAATTATTCAATAGTTGTTATTGGTATTAGTCATTGTATATTTTGTAAGTCTGCAATTAAATAAAATACCAATAAAAATATAAATAAACAGAATAATTATGTCTGGTCTTTATGGTGAACGGACACGCTGTCTAATGACAGCTTCACCATAGAAATTTTGCTTCACTTCATTTTCGTATCTTTTATAATATTGATATACGGTCTGCTTAAGTGTTTAAACCCAGGAATCTATTTTCAAGACAACTGCCATTGCATTGTCTGTCCTTACGGTTTCTGATCTTCAAACTGTTCCTTCGGCAATCGTATAACTATGAAATACAGCCGTTAAAGAAATTAACCCACCAATGAGATATATGATTGGTGTGCATCAGTTATGATGGTGGAATTCTAGTGTTGTATTCCATTTTCGAGAAAAAAAACCTTTTCCATAAAACACAGTCTTATGTATATGTGTGTTTTAAATTATATCTTGTATAGGATGATTGTTTTTACAGATACAGTCTCAGAAGGTACATATTACAATCGTCTCAAGCAAGTGACAGCCATTTAATAAATTTACCCCATTTGAGTGTATAAATATCATGCTTACCTTTTCACATTCAAACTAAGAATGTTAGAATTATATTTTTGTTGCTGACAATCGTTTTGAAGTCATGTTTCTCGCTTCTCTCTGTGGGATTGAACCCATACCGTTGAACAATTTAGCCCCTTTGGTTAAATCCAGTATATAGTAATATAGCTTCATTAATCGTGGTAGTAGTTTGTGATGTAAGGTGAAGCTAAAGGCGGACATTAAACTCGTGTTTAAGCGTGATGCGATGGTATATAAACATGTATTTTCTTAAATATCAATTTGTGATATGCAACTAGAGATTATGAATTATATATTGCATAGAGTGATTTGCCACACCGTTGGCATAGGAACTATATATTACAATCCTCTCAAGCAAGTGACAGCCATATAAAAGACCCCCGAACCTCGAAAGGATACTGGGTTGCATAATGGTTCTACGTCTGAAAAGTTAGTCCAACATTGCTATAATCCTTTTTATATTTGTGTTTATCCTTTCCTAAGCGAGAAATTCATACCATCTATGTCATGTAATTGAATGATAAGAAATGTATCCAAAGAAGATAAGCATTTAACGGACAAGAACTGTCAATGGAAATCTAGGTGTATTCATACATAATATAGGGCTTTTCAAATGTCTTTCTGTATCGTCTCCTGCTAATCATAGACAGCCCATATAACCCTTCGATACAGCGATTGAGACGATAATAAAAAATCATGTAATTGAATGATAAGAAAATTATCCATAGTAGATAAGCATTTAACGAACTAGATATGTCAATGAAAAACTAAATATATGATATAGCGATTTTCATGTATTTCGTCTAAAATTAGCGACCTAATCATATAATCTGGGATCAAAAATCGCTCTATATTCTGGGGTAGTAACACGAATATCCCGATCTTTTTATATCGTAGATTGTGGCCGAGATGATCAATTGGTTCGTCAAAATTCGAACCAAGTGTAACAACGGTATGGGCTCAAATCTAAGTAAGAACAAAAATACAAAGAAATGATCAACTCTAACACTGTATGACTATATATTTAGAGTCAAACATTTCGCTACCGAATAAGGAAACATCAGATTGGTTTACTCGACTGTGTAAATCGGATTGAGCAATGTAGTATTGTTTTAAAAGCCATGAGTTCAACTCCGGTTTTTAGTGGGGTTCGTGTTACTCGATCTTTCGTTTTATGTGTATATTTTGTAGATCGTTATTTGTTCTTTTGTACTTTTTTCTTTTGGCCATTGTGTTGTCTGTTTTTCTTCGATATACGGATTCTGATTACCTCCCTTTGGTGTCTTCATACTCTTCTTACAACAGGTACCTTCAGTTAGTCTTCAGGGAGTTGATTTGTTTGGGATAGCATCCTGTAAATTGGCTGGGTTAATAATGGGTTAATCATAGGTCAGATATTGTACGGTTGAATTAGAAACTAGAAATATCTCTTTAATTAGAGAAACATGTGCTATATTCTCTCTCGACAGGAATAGACACTAAGAATGGGGGAAAGTTTCTGTATATTAAGTGTTTCCGACAATCTCGTTGAATCACTGTTTTAATTGAAGACAAAACCAAAACATTACGGAAATTGTTAGAATGGTTACTGTAAACCCGTGTCTGTAGACGGGATTTCTGGCATTTCAAATGAGTTCACAGTTAATATAAACCTGCACTGTCTGTCATTCTGTCTGACGCCTGACAACTGTCTACCCGCACTTGCCAATAATATAAATCATGCACTCATTTCATTATAGTAACTCCTACTTATAATGATATTCTGATGTCTAGGATTCAAGATTTTTTCATATTCCTTTTTGTGATTTGCTAACTTATACTGCACGTTTGACTTTGCAACTTTTTTTTAATAAACCACCATTCGTTGAGAAATGTGTCATTATCAAATTCCTGTATCATATATCCTAAATAATTCAGTTTTAGCATATCTGATTTGGGGTTTTCCAAATTGTTCTCTCTAAAGATAAATTGAAAGCATTTGTTCATGGCAAGGAAAATATATTTTATTTTCTTGTTGTACTTTTCTGTAGAACCACCATAGTGATATTATTCCACATTTCTCAAGTGTGTATTTTTGTCTGGATTGTTGAGATAATAATTTCATCATTACGAGAGAAAACAATCTTTACCTCAAGGCTAAACAAACGTTGGAGAATACCGAAGGGGCAATCGAAAATGGACAATCCAGAGAACCTGGCAACAGACAAACAAAACAAAAATACAACACAATATGTGTTGGACACCACTATACGCAAACAAACACAAATAACGTAAATAAGACATGATCCCTCCTACAAACAACAGAGGGTAAAGACATTTGCATATATTATTGAAAACATGTATTTTTAAATTATCTTCCTTATTTGGAAAGAGATGATATTAAAATTTCACATGAAAGTTTAAGCGTCCAACACCTTTTTCATGTCTTCACCAAACATAGCCAAGTCGGGTTATGGATATATTTATGGTGTTGAATGCCACTTTCAATAATATTTCAGTTATATCGTGGTGGTCAGTTTTATTGGTGCTGGAAACCGGAGTATCCAGAGAAAACCACCGATCTGCCGCAAGTCATTGACAAACTTTAGCAAAGTCGGGGGTGCAGTTTTTCTTTGCTATGGTCTCTTTGTTAAATATAGATTTGCTTTCTGATGAAAGTAGTATGTTAATCTTTTATTTAACAACTGCTTTTGAGTAACATTTATCGTGCATCTAAACAGAAAATGACGATCATTCTAACGTAGGAGTTTGGGGCATTAAAAAACGATGTCGTACACGAAAAAAATATAATAACGTCAAAAATGTACCAAGCAAATGGTAGGAACCAGGTACTTATAGAAAGTACATAGTACATGGTGTCTGGTAATATCTGCTACCAGTTTAAATGGTAATATTTCTATGTTGATGTTAGTAATGTACTAATGACATTCACCACATCTAAGTCGTGTCGGTAGGTTACAGCTGAAAAATTTCCCACAGTGGCGTTAAACATGTAATCAATCACTTAAATACAGTGATAAATAATACCTATATGTGCAAGAAATATCGATTTTGCCTATGTTTTTTACTTGGATGTTTGAACTGTTCCGACATTGTAGTATTGTTTTGTTTTTTTTTCCATTTTATATGTTCTGTATATTAGATCTCACCTCTACAGTATGCTTGAAATACATAGTAAAATATTCACGAAAATAAAAACGAGAGAAGAAACGAAATAAACAGATCATTGAACGACACGTTTGCAGTCTGTGGAACAATACATGTTAATCTATGTACTTATTCTTTCAAATCTTTATATGTCATAAAACGTAGGTCATCTCGTGGAAAACTGCAATATTCATTAAAATACAGACATATGTGATTATAAAAAGACATGTATTACAACAAAAGATTGGATAATCGCTCCATTTGACCTGATTTTGATAGGTACATTTTGTATCTCAAAATCATCAAGTAAAATACAGTAATTTAGTTATAGGGTGAAATTGACTATTACAGTTATATTATGATATAGGCAATCTCTTTTTTAAACGAATTTCGATGGAAAATGTCATTTTTGTCTCGAATTTAAATGTGTTCCATAATAAAGTTTTATTTCATATAAAAATTCATAAATCCCGTGTAGAAGAAAATAAATTCGACTAACCATTCCAATAACATGGGAAAGAACTCAATAAATTATACACCTTTTGTGTTCTATGTAATTTGAAATCTGGCATTGAACGTGTGAGTCTGAAAGATTACGTTAAATCAGAATGGACAGGAGACGTATTAGTCTGGGTTCATCTCTCGTGTAGTTATTTATAGACGTCGTCCAAAGATTATAGCTTCTTGTATTATTATTATTATTATTATTATACGTCAAGAAGATATATTATACCATTAGAAAAGTTAGAAAATACCAAAGAAATAATCACAAGCCATAATTCGAAGGACATGCAATACAATGGCTATAAAGAAAAACGACAAAGGGATAAGCAATGGCTGACATAACACTTCATAGAATGCTAAAGCTGAAAGAAAGAGCAGAAGACGAAAAGGAACGAAAATCATTCAAAGCAATTTTGAGATGATTTTGCGTTTTGAGGAGGGGGATGTGGTGGCTAAAGAAAGACCAATACAAACAAATATGTTCCATAATTTAATAAAGAAATATTTTGATAAAGCACCTAATTCTCAATTTAAGATATAGTGAATGACGTATGTTCTGATACACCACAAATATGAACTAACACTTGTATTTGTTCATTGCCGACAATCTATCCACTTTTTGCTGATAATATTCTACTCATTCTATTAATTGTTTTTGGATCCTGTATTAAGGTATAATGTATCTTTGCATGTATACCATGTCATAGAAAGCATACCCAGTTACCGATTACGACAAAGTTAAGGTGCCCTATAAATTGTCATTAATGTACTACAATCCAGCAAAGGCTAATAAATGAGTCAATTACTCGATTTTATTATTACCTCTAAGCATCAAATTTCAAGGTTAAATAAAAAATCATTTATCCTACGACTTTTGCTGGTTGTTAGGTCCATATCATCTTAATGACATGCAAACTATCTCAATTATAATTATGTATATCCTCTAAATATTGGTTGCTGCCAACAAGCAAGCTACACAACCGAAGGTTTCTAGTAATTAAGTTGAAGTTATCGCTTCAAATATTTTACGGTCACCACTATGACTTGCTTTATCGTTACGGAATATCCGTGTCACAAATTACCACGAATGTTTTGTAGTTCACTGTTTGTGCTTTTGTCATTTTTCGTTTGGCCACTGTCTTTTTCGATTAATGGATTCTGATTTCCCCGTTAGTATCTTTAAACTTCTAAAAGCTATTTGTTTTACAGATTTCATATTGTATCACAATGTAATATTTTTGCAGGATAGTACGGAAGATCAGGTTGCATGTCTTATTGAACAATAATAAATATGGAGATAAAAATTTGGTTCAGAGATATGCTAAGAAATCTACAAGACAAACGCGAACCCACCTCAAGTTTATAAATGTAAATCGGAAAAACCTTCCTAATTCATAAACGGGAGGTGGTTTACCAAAACATATAATCGCTTATTGTCATTTATCAGAAACATCGCAGAAATATGTATAATGTTAAGATAACACAAATAAAAACCTCGATATCAAATTTAGAGCGCATGATGCATTTCTGGAATAACCTTCATTACGTCCGCTCAAAGTCGAAAGGATGGAAAGCCAAATAATTTTAAAAGTTTGGTAAGCAAGTAATCTAAAAGGCATAAACAGGATCGCCAAATCAGGTATGATCACCTATTCCTGAGGAGGTACAAAAGTACACATGTACGATGTTATACAACAATGGTGCATTTTTCATCCGTAACAGCTGTAAAATATAAGAAATACTAATGACCAATCAATATGGAAATTTCATTAAAATTTCATTATAGTAAAACATCAATGAATTAGTGCATAGGTAATAAAACAACAATTCAAAAAGATGTTAAATGTCTGTTTCTTACATATTTAAGCACATTGACATGACATAATGCTGTAAGTTTTTCCCAAATAGCATTTATGTTCGTTGTTTCAATTATGAAATTAGAAATTGTAATTCCATATCATTAAAAGTATGGGAGTCATTTTCAACAGGTGATTATTTATTTTGAAATGATAATTTCATATTTCTGATAAAATGTATTTACATAAATATGTATAAATAGTTATTAGGGAAGATAATTCACTCATAATCAATTAATTCATAATATACCCAGAGTCATAATAACAGTCTTTAATCAAAAGAAAATAAATTATATTGTTTTGAACTTTCTTTGCACCTTATAACAGATATACCGCCCTTGGTGAATATTCGTAACACTAAATACACAATGTACACAGGTGTTCTACAAGATTTGAAAAGGAAATTTGATGCTTGACGGTAGTTTGTAATATATATCGTCGGTACATCCAAAATCGTCATGCATAAAACTTCGTCACCTTTGAGTTTTTCTCGTGTATGCCTGTGTTCGTCCAGTGTCTGCGCATTTGTCAAGCTGATTAGTTTGCAGACGTCAATTTTGACCACTGACAGTAATCTAAGTCAAGATGCGCTTCAACCAAGTCAGTACTCGTTTACTTTCTTAGCATATGAGCATTTCACAACTTTTTACTAACTCCCTTTTTCGGACACCTTTGGTTCTCTTGTATTGCCTTATAAACAAGTCCTCAAATTTTTTTTACATTTTTACTTTAGAATGAAGATTTCATCTATCATCACGTGATTATTGAGGTGGGAAAATAATAGGCAACTACTATTACGACGTTCGTTAAAGTATGTTTGTTCTTGCGATGTATTGCCGCTATTTTGTAATGAAAACGTGCTGTTTAAAAAACAATTACCGAGTTGAGCAAATTGAAACAAAAGTGAAAAGTAAGTGATCAGGGACCAAAACTATTTACATGTGTAAAATAAAATAAAAGAAAATCATTATTCAATCGAAAAAGCTTGTAAAATTCTATTTTTATTTCTAACATTTGTCTTACACAAAAAAAAAAATTCAGACAAAACATCGAGTTGTAACAGTAAGATACAAGACAATTTCTTATCCTTTTATGCATTAGTGACATATGTATAAAAAATTAGAAACATTAGTCCATATTTAAACAAATGTCATAATAGCTTTTCGCCTTTAAAACTTTTGGTAATACGTCACATCTTTCAGACATGCGCAAGGTGACGAACTTAATAATAGCTTAAAAAAGGAATTTGTTTCACTGTCAGGCGCTCAATGATATTTTCGATTGTGATGTTGTTGATAATATGACGTCATGCATTGAAATAAACGTGCCTACTTCACTCGGTGAAATAAATATAGTATCCTCGTGGAACCAGTAATGACGCACCTAAGCAGATAATTGTTTGTTACCGTTTGACGATAGATTGTTGTTTTAAAATTTCTGCATAAAAATAAAGAATTTATTCTTTTCTATCGATTTAATTTGCAATATGATTAATAATTCTTTTGTTTTCATGCTATTTTCAACGTTTTCTTGGTACACAGGTAATGTGCTTACATTTTGTTCAGGGACCGGAAATGACGCACTCCTATTCTATCAATATAGTATCACTACAGCTTACCTTGCTAATAAAAAAAATGCTTACATTCGAAACCTCCGTTTTCGACGAATGTCCAAAGTTGTACAATCCAAACAACAACATCCAAATTAACAACTTCAATGTCAGATCCAACAGCACTGTCCATAATGAACGTCCATTTTTTTTTAGTAATTTACAGTATGGTGAAATCTATTAATTCAATATTTTAGACATGTTTAACATGATATATTTTAAATACTGATCAGTGATAAATGTCATAACTGTATTAAAATATTGATCAGTTCTATTCATTAGTTCTTAATTGCTCCAAAGAAAAGATTTATTTAAACAGTTCTTAATTTCTTTTTGCCATATTTCGTTATATTCATTGAAAATCATATATTAAGCGATTGTCACACTTTGACAGTGAATATTTTTTTGTATGGAATGCTCACCACATGACAGTCAAGTGACCTAATATGCCCAACCAGCCTGTCACCAGACGGAAACTTTTGACAACACTTTGAAGGGTTTTAGGCCAGTCGTGGGTCTATTTTAGTAAACGATCTTTTGGACGTAAGGAAACATGGCAGCTTTATATGGATAACAAAACTAGATGATTTCTTACCTTGTTTATGGGTGATTTCCACATGTTGTAGGATACAACAACGAACACTGCCGTCAACGTGAAGAAACCTCAAACCTCTGAGGTCATAGGTTTTGCGGTTCATAAATAAAACCCAAATGCATCTCCGTGCGTCATTTCTGGTCCGTGTCAAAATAGATACCAGCACGATATAACTAATCGTAGATTTTGAATATCAAAATAAGACCACGAGTGACCGAAGTACGCAGAAGGATTAAACGAGTGGGCAGAACTTGTTCCATCCACGAGTTTAATCATTAATACGTATTTGGTCACGAGTGATCTTATTTTGATATTCAAAATGTATGATTTAGTAATACTGTTTATTATATAGACTTTCAAAATTTCTTATATATTATTTTTTTATTTGTATATGTCAATCCACGCGTATAAATCTACGAGCAATGATACTAAGGGGTTCAGTTGGAAGGATCTGCCATCTTGAAAATGTGAAATCCTACATGTCTATATTTACAACAATGCACAAAAATAATTAAAATGCTTACCTTGAAAACTTATTTTAGTTAAATTTGATGAAAATTGAAGCGTACAGGAAACCAAATAACATCTAATCTTTACGTTTCAATCTGGAAGTCTTCATATGACGTCAATGACGTCATGTTGGTTATGTGCCAAAGTCGTCAATACCATTTCGCGGAATTATTTCAGTTTACAATCGTATGTGTATTCACCGTAACACAACAAGAGACGTAACCATCCCACTTATAGTTGTGTAAAAGTAGTTCCGGCGAGAAATAACTGATATCTCACATGTGAAATAACGGAATTTATTACATACTTAGTTCAAATAAAGGCATTTTCGTATGACCAATATGACCGGAAGTAAACTGTCCATATTTTCGCACTCCGGGAAAATAACCGGTTATTGGATTACTACAAGATCATTTCCATATGGAGGTCCATATTGGCCCGGGCCAATATGGGCCTCGACTTCGTCTCAGGCCAATATGGGTGTCTCTTTTCTAGATGTCGGAAGTATGTAATAAATAGTTTAATACATGGGCATTTCCATAGTGTCCTGGTTATCATACCTCGACCCAATATGGGGGTCTCGGGATAACAACCAGGCCACTATGGAAATGCCCATGTATTAATCTGTATTTATTTCAGGAATAAATCCCCATAATTCACACCTATCTATATAATAACGATTGTTCTTTCACTTGGAAATTAAATAGAAAATTATTTCACTTTTATTCACTGATTTCACCCCCGGTTTTTAGTTGGGCTCGTGTTATTCGATCTTTAGTTGTATATGTATGTTTTGTAGATCGGTGATTACCCCTTTGGTATTTTCAAACTCTTCTAAATTATATGAGAAATTCTCTAAAGTACTTTTTTATGAAAATATTATTGCATTCAAGGGATAATTACTTCAGACATCTTTTCAGATTGATAGTACGTCAATATACATAATATCAAAATCGTAATCCTCTTAAAATACTAAAGTGTGTATTATATACATTGTTTTAATTTAAGTTGAAACTATGATACGCTGAACTAGTTTAATCCGTGTAACTGATCCACATTAAACCATAAAAGTATTGCCTCTATTGATACAAATGAAACAATCAATTGAATAGAGAATGCCTTTGGTTTGACAGAAACCACTTGCCACTGACAAGGGATTGGTAAATGATTTCTCTCCATAATACCATGTTCTAGATCTATGGTCAGACTAAGATTTGTATTTCTGTCCCTGTCATTGTTTTATGTATGCAATAGTAATTTAGTGATATACAGAAAATGATATTTTCTGTCACTACATCAACACTTTACAATCGGTATTTATTAGAGGGCTACGTGAAGAAAATATTTAGCTACATTTGTAGACAATTGTGATGAAGCTTGATAAAAAGACAACATTCACATGAGTAACAAGGCAGGAACTGCTTACCCTTCGCGAGCACCTAGTTCCCCCCACTCCCCCCCCCCCCCCGATTTTATTGAGGTCTGTGTTGCTTATCTTTATATGTTTCTGTGTTGTGTTGTGTTTTTTTCTTGTTTTTGTTTGCCTTCGTCTTGTGAACCCAATGTTGCCGGTGTCTCTGGATCGTCCATTCCTGATTGCCCCTTCGGTTTACTCACGCGTTTATTCACATATGTAGTATGTTCAAATTGTAAGATGTTAAATTTCACATGTCTTAAAAGACCTCTGCTTTGATTATATAGTATGCTTTCTGTTACAGTTTGACTCAGTCAATGTTGCTGCTATGTATTATGCATTCTCTTACACATAGTTATAGCTGCTTACAATACCTCTTTTTAAGGACTATATACTCTATGTAAAACCTTGTGTCTTATGGAGTGTGATCTTGATATTATATACTTTAAAATTTGTCAATACCATTTCATATCAAATATAAAGGAAACCTGCTCACCCTTCCGAAGCATCAGAGAAAAGTTTGAAGATACCAAAGGGGTAAACAGAGGCCGTACGTCGGAGAACAGACAATTCCGGTTTTCATTTAAATTCGTGTAGCACAATATATGGATTTATTTTGGGGAATATGTTGCCTGTCCATCTTCGGTTTACTGCTTCACAATACTCCTGTGGTATCTTCTAACTTTTATTCTATATTAATGTCATGTACCAGATGACTTTCGTTTTATTTCCTCTGTTGTGGTAACATTTCTTAGTGGGTGTTAATTAATTAGTCTTTTGTTAAACAAGTACGATTTCAAATACTCAAATTTTACATGAGGTTTAATCAGAAAGACGTCATTGAGGAAAAAACATTGAATTTTCAAATTTGATCTCTGCTGTAGTATTCTTATGTTTAATCTGCTTTAAGTGGCCATCAGAATTCCTAAGGATATGGCAAGGCTAAATTCTGACTTGTGTTACTTCAAGTGGAACAGATACTAGTAATCATCCGTTGCATCTAAAGAGTGAAAAATTTAGTTGTATAATTTCTAATATTTCTGGAATAGTCTTCATCAGGTATGCTCGAAGTCAACAAATTGGAAAGTCAAAAAATATTTTAGAAAGTCTTTGGGATTAAGAAAGCCAATGGGTCTAAACAGTATAGCCGACATCAACTAAAGTTAGATATGCCTGGGTGAAGAAAACCTTAGTTTCCATAGCAATAGCATTGTGTACGAGCTGTAAATTAAAATTATGAGTATTTCTACACAATATATACGGATATGGATAACATATTAACAGTGAAGCATAAAATTTAAAATATGCATTAAACTCATTTGAAATATCACGTAAAATTCACCTGGAGGATTATTTTTCAACGAATGTTGTTCATTTCTTCGGTGTGATTCGGTAACCATAACTTGGAACGGTGGACACTGATTGTAGTGTAATTGTTAGCAACAAAGTACCACAATTATAAATATCTTGTATGATTTCAAATTGGTATTTTGCATACCAGAACATTGATTCGGAAGACGATCAATCGATTTCGTTTCATGAAACATTTGGTAATAAATCATTTGAGATTAAAGTTACGTCTATCTAAGAAAAAAAACTTTCGTAGTGTTTGGTGTGCACAAACCTATATTGCTTGTCACATGTCAATTTTTTTAAAGGAAAAAAAAATACAAGAGCATACCCTAAAATCAATAGATGTGATTATGATGCCTGCAATTTGAAAAGAAACATATTGGGTATCGGTATCCAATTCAATTATATATTCTAAAGTCTAATCTTGTCGGGAGTGTTTAGAACATGGGGCCTGTGCTCTCCCATCTCAAGTTCCTCCGCCAGATAGTAAAACAATCTGGCAATTATTCGATTAACGAGCAAGTGACTCACGAGTAAATGTCGAACGCCATTGTAATATGTCTTTGATCATGTGGAATTCATATTTATTTAGTTTTGATAAGAAAAATGATATTACAGATCTTGAAAACAACAAATAATCAATATAATAATGATTAGTATTTGATATTATGCAAATTGAACATGTCTCTAATCTGATAATCCTAAGGGAGACCCTATTTGTAAACTTAGTAAGAAGAGCTTGAAGATACCAAAGGAGCAATCAGAATCCGTATATCGAATAAGAACAGACAACACAATGACCAAGAGAAAAAGTACAAAAGGACAAACAACGATCTACAAAACATACATATAAAACTAAAGATCGAGTAACACGAACCCCATTAAAACGGGAGGTGAACTCAGGTGTTCTGGAAGGGTAAACAGTTCCTGCTCCACTAGTGGCACTCGTCGTGTTAATCTAGTTACAAACCTGGTAATAAGTCGTGAATGAGGAAAGGACCGGGAAGTATTTACGACAAGTGGAACATATCCGTGGTCATTTGTGACACAGATATTCCATAGCGGTCAACCAAGTCATGATGGCGACCGTAAAATTTTCGAAGTGATGACTTCAACTTTACCAAAAAGGAACCCTTGGTTCAGTAGCTTCCTTGTTAACAGTAACCCTCTATCAAGGAAATCCTGATAGCAACCACAAGCTCTGGAATATCGTATCATCTGAGAGATATATACTCCATATGCAGGTGCTGCGGGAATGTTGCTATATATAAATGGAAAGTTCACAGTGGGAAAATTGAAATCATCTATTTTGTCGTAAAGTTTCGTTCTTAACCGACCCTCACTGTCAATTTCGAGGTGTAGGTCAAGGTATGAAGCAGACCTATCTGTATCTGTGGTATCATTTATTTCAAGCTCAATGGGATAGATGCGATCAGCAAAATCACCAAACCTAGAATTATTTAGTGAAAGGACATCAACTATATAGCGGAACGTGAAATTAAAGGATCGGGCTAGCTTCTTTTCGTTTTTCTTGAGGAGCCCCTATATGAAGTCTGCCTCATACGAATAAAGGAACAAGTCGGCGAGAAGAGGAGCACAGTTTGTACCCATAGGTATGCCAACTCTCTGTTGAAAAACACGTCCACCAAACTTAACAAATATGTTGTCAATCAAAAACTTTAGAATTTAGAAACCGAGTTGTTGATCACGTGGCTATAATAACTTGTTACCTTAGGGTTTGATTGTTAAATCGAATCATTAATATAAAGTTTATACAAAAATGATTGCTCCTAAGACGTTGGTTGATTGCTAGAAAATATCCACATTAACTTAATTGAGCAAATAAAGTATCCCTATTTCATTCATAAAGCAGAATATAAGAGGAGAAATTGTCAGCAACAAGTATATATATCTTGGCATTATGTATGTAATAAGGGTGTATCGATGTCAGACTAATCAAGTATTTGAAGTGTTAAGCACAGGTGAACGAGCTCGTTATAAAATTAACAATGCCGCATTTCAAGTTTGATATGATGAATCAGTTCTTAATAAGATATTTAAATAAGAATAGTTGTCTACTTTCAGCTCAATATATTTAAACCAATTCAACTTCGCTCATTATATTCAGTTTTATGTTAGAAACACATTTATATAATAACTCTACTTATCTTAGTGAACAATTTCACAATTGCATGCAAACACTGATCAATGTATGTATGGTCTTCCCATTAGCTAAGTCATTTTGCTAAGATTCCAATTATTTTTTCTACTATTTGTCAGGGACCACTTCAATGGTTTAATGGTTAGCGTGCTAGTCTGAATTGTGGTAGACTATGTGTTCCATATCATGTCGGGGCAATCAAAAAACAATATAATTGTTACTTACTGCCTATACGATTAGCACCTGGCATTAAGAACTGGTTGGCTAGAGATCAAATTGATATGTCCGAATGGAGAGACGACTATAACCGTGGACTGGTGTATCAGTGATCTACATGTAGCACTAAAAAAACTAAGGGTATAAATCTAGTACAAAACGAACATAATCGTTATCTCATAAAAAAGACTTGTTTTCACCATGACATAGCTTGAAGAAAAGTTGAAAGATGCCAAACGGGTAATCAGAAGTCGTAAATCGAAGAAGGACAGACAACACAATGGCCAAATGAAAAGGGACAACGAACAACGATCTACAAAACGCTACACAGAAAGTTAAGAATCGACCAACACGAAACCCACTTAAATCCGTGAACATTAATAACACCCACTCACTCGTTCAGCCATGGCTTGACTTGTATCAGGTATCATTTTTCTATTCCTCGCTATTTTAGTATGCCAGGGTTAGAAATTAATTATCATATGTACGTCAATTAAATTCTGATATGTTGTATTATAGTAGAATAATGGTCATTTTTTGGTTTAAGGGGGAGTGGTCTGGACAATATCGTTTTAGAAATAGCACATATAGAGCATATATTGATGTGGTCTCATTATCCGGTTTAACCCTGCCACGATTATTGTGCATGTCCCATGGCAAGATCTGGATTTCCAACGCCATACATGTATGACGTGGTCTTTTTTTTTTCTTTTTCTTTTTTCAATGGTTTGAAGTAAACGTGGGCTGTTTGTTTTGTTCTATTTGTTGATATTGGTGGAATGTAATAATGGTACTACATAACTATAGACTAAAGTACTCATCCGGAGGCCATTACTCCGCTATAATGGGTCGTCTGACAAAAGATGTAGGAAACAAAATAGTTATTCATGAACAATCCGTATGGATAATTCATTATTATTTAATGGTAATAGACCAGCAAAGTTAGCAATATAAAGAAAATTTACAATTAACTTTTAATAAATGTATATTTACACATTTTAGATGATTTTAATATTGATTTAACTTCAATTGTTCATAGAATTATATTTTCCCAATTGACATTAATGTTTGATATCTAATTATGAGAAACATCAGAGCTTGAAATTCCTTATTCCACTAAATGCATGCGTCAAGTCAGAACAAATTCTATGAATAATAATTTGATCTTGCCTACGAACTTTTAATTATATGAAGTTTACACGCTTATATGACGATATTTAAATACAAATTTAGAAAATGAACGAGCCGGGAATCAATCCAATCTTTTGACTATGAGTGTATACATGAAGAAGGCTATTCCAATCTTTTGACTATGAATGTATACATAAAGAAGGTTATTTTAATCTTTTGACTTTGAGTGTATACATGAAGAAGGTTATTCCAATCTTTTGACTATGAGTGTATACATGAAGAAGGTTATTCCAATCTTTTGACTATGAGTGTATACATGAAGAAGGTTATTCCAATCTTTTGACTATGAGTGTATACATGAAGAAGGTTATTCCAATCTTTTGACTATGAGTGTATACATGAAGAAGGTTATTCCAATCTTTTGACTATGAGTGTATACATGAAGAAGGTTATTTTAGAAACGCATCGTGCTCACTAATATTCATTTCCACGGTTTTTTTTTTCTAAAACTATTTCACATGTTAGTGTGCTATAGGGAGTAATATTATTCTAGTCGAGTACTACGGTCTATAATTATGTAACATCATGTTAATAACATGCATGTTCTGTTATGTTCTTTCCTTTCCAAGGCCATTCTGTCCAGACTATTCTCTCCATTAAACAAGTAAACACTAGCATCGATTTTGTTTTTATTTATTTTAAGCGTTGTTTTGTTTTATCTTAGTAATATAAATGTGCTGTGAACACTAAATTAGATCTACGCTTCTATTATTTAAGGAATATTTGAAATTGTTGAACAGGTTATACGATATAACCTGGTTTGGGTCAGTTTACGCTTAATAAACCGCGAAGCGAAGCGGTTTATGAAAAGCGTAAGCTGATCCAAACCAGTTTATTCAAGTATAACCTGTTCAACAATTTCAAATATTCCTTATAATTTAATTTTTACAACAAAATTTAATGATTCCTCGATTTTAAATACGATTATTTCATGTGAGTATTTGAATTTGTCGTTGGCGGATGAACACGTTGGTGACGTCACAATACCAACCCAGGTTATCGAGTATAACCAAAATTTTCTCCAGGGGTTTTAGCCAATCAGATTGAAATATTCAAATCAAATTAAATTATATTCCGTTGTACATGAAATTGTTAATTATCCTTTGTTTATTGACAATAAACAAAGTTTAAACGGTATATTTTATTTTGTTGCATTTCATTTAGTTTACTGTTTGGCTGTGCAAATATTTTGTTCCAAAACCATCTATATTTTTATATAATACAGTATAGTTTTGCACACTGAAAGTACTAAATTTAGTTTAAGCAAACACACTACAATAGCATTACATGTACTGGTATTGTAGTGTTATTTCATTTGTTTGCTTTAGTTTTATTTTTGTATCATTAATTGATGCTTGTTATTCAACATTAGATTCGGCTTGTCTTTATCGCTCTTTGATGTTTTTAAGGAGGGGATGTTTTATTTCAGAGCAATTGACTATCTAACTGACTCCTATTATTGAAATATGTGCTGTCAAACTTTCCTTTTCTTTTCTTATCGCTTTGATGTTTTACAGGACCGGGTATTCATTTAGTTTTAATTCTGGAACAATTGACCGTGATCTAACTGGCTCTCATTATTGAAGTATCTGTTGTCAAACTTTATTTTTCTTTTCTTTCTTCAGTTTTTCTGTGTGTGTGCTATTGGTATTTTTGTATCGTCAAACCATATTTTCCCTTTGCTTGACGATCTATTCAGATTAGGCTCCTCTGTGTTTTTCTTAATATTACAAAAAAAATATCATTAAATACAGAAAGCAAATTTGAATCGTTATTAAAATATCATCACCAATTGCATTCTCTTTGTGCATAGACTAGGGAAGTGTTTGTTTTTTTGTGAATGCTATATTAAGGGTGTCAATCACCATTGTTTATTTTCAATTATTCGTAATGTTCTTACCGCCATGACCACCAAGCGTATTTAATAAATTTACTGCGATCCAGCTAAGCGTCTGTAAAGGACATAGTATCATAAAGTGTTTAATATAATCTAGACTTATTTGGACAGAGACATAGTTTATATAGTGCATGACGTTTATCTCAATTGACAGATCGTTTGTCAACAACGGAAAAAGATAGGCAAACATGAATACAGTATCGAAATACAACACTTTCTTGCTAGAGACATTGAAACATGTCTGGCGTAAATCTTTACCATGACGAACTTTTATTAAATTAGATAATTAGACTCTGTGTCAAACTTCTTCTGTTTTGCGTTTCGATGTCTATGGTATTGGTTTTACTACACCACAGATGCACATATATGCCAAACAAATTTAGAAACTCACTGTTTATTAAAAATTTATTTCAAGTTTTCGGACTTCATAATAATAATAGTAATAACAACAATAATAATAATAATAATAATAATAATAATAATAATAATAATAATAATATGATTCATGTGTGGAGGGTAGCACAGTTAGACCATGCACATCTCCCCTGAGACCCTCAGCTACATAGCAATACAATATAGTACAGAGTTCAAATAAACCCTTCATTTAAATTATTAGTTATGAACATTATAAACTAGCTAGATAAAATACACAAAAATAAAACATAATGGGTGAAAAGTGCGCTTTGTGTGTGCATTTTGCTGACATTATCTTCTTTAAATATACCTGTAATCTGGTATTTCTGGGACAAAAAGATAGATTATTACATAAAACTAGACCAAAACTTTCTAAAAGACTTCTTAAGCTTTCTTTTCCAGATTTAGATACATGTACGTTTCCACTTTCAACATTTCTTAACGAATAGCGATTATTTTTTTTTAGAAATGGAACAAACTCTGTCCATTAGACTATAACACCAAAGATACAGTAATTAATGTAATACAAAAAATTACTCCTCGCATTTGCATGTTTAGTACAACACACAGAAAGAAATATTTAATTTAAACCTTTTAGTGTCGGCTTTATGTTTTTTTAAATGCTTTTAAAACCAATGGAATTTGTAAAAAAAAAAAAAAAAAAAAAAGTAAAAAGAACTATGTATGTTTTATCTATACCATTTTCTGTTTGCTTAGACTTTTGTCACATATTTGTTATCAAAATACTTTTTTAACTGTGATTTATATTTATACGGTATGAAAACACCCGTCTGAGTGGTACTTTCACTTAATTCGATAGGAAAACACCCGTCTGAGTGGTACTTTCACTTAATTCGATAGGAAAACACCCGTCTGAGTAGTATATTGACTTAAAGATAGAGAAACGCTGGGGCTACTAATTATGAGTATACTGAACATTGTATTATACATTAATACATATTTCTTTACAATTCTAATTCTGTATACATTGGGTCGTGGTGCTCACATGTTCAGCAGATGTGATGTATTATTCATGTACTAATCGATCAGACGAATATTTTGTTAATTTAAGGTAGCACTATACAAAGATTTTTTTCCTCCAATCTTCCATCTGAAAACAGCTGTAACTTTCTTAATATTGCATCAAAATTAACAAATGAGGTACCATTTGAAAGAAGAAAGATATATCTTTCCACTGATTATAATATTATGATTATGCATTAATTACATAATTAATTATTATGCAATTAGTTGCAAAATCTTGATGTGCACACTTGACCAAAATTAGCTGTTTCATGTTTATTCAAATGGTAAAACTTTTTACAATTTCTTATTCAACACAGCATGACCTCCAAAACCGTGTCTCAGATTTTTCCTGTGATGTTTCAATCTCTCTTAAAGCCCCATTATGTGTATACAGCCTGACTTCATAAGATTTCACCAACTTTAATTGTGCGTAGAATTTGTTCTATTAATTCTATCAGAAATCTGAGACACGGTTTTGCAGATAATAGGTCTAAGAACAACATATACCAAAACCAAGCCTCTAGGGGTACCAATGCAGGAGCTAATTGCATTCAAAGTCGACATTTTATGTCAAAAATTGTAGTGGAAAAATCCCAAAAATTGTAATTTTCCTCTTTGTACCCCATTTTCTTAAATAAAAGTCACAAATGTGCCATGGGAACACTTCAGGATTGACCTTGAATCATAAATCAACAATGATTTGACCAGAAAGATAGAATTTCTTCACACAAACTCTAAATATAGCTGGAAAATGCACAACCTGTGCAGCAAACACATGAAATTGGCGGGAGAAGTTACATCACTCAGACCTTACTTGAGGTTAACTGCCTACTGATAAGGTCAAAACTCTACCTCCACTGACCAGACGTGAGCCACTAATTATAACAGGAATCACCTGGAACCTTAGTTTGCTCATTATGTGTATTCTTCCCTTTTAGTTGGATTTTACTAAATGAAAATTATACATTAGATATTTTGAAATAAATTCCATTGCAAATAACTAATTTATTTCTTTTAGTATTGATGAAAAGTTAGCTACATCCATGTTGCTTTCCTCTTCATTTAATGGAATGTTCTCTTATCTCAAGTATTACTGGTCAGTGGTCATAAAACTATCAAATTATCCAATAGATAAACAATTAAGGACCGCCCACTTGTTTTTATCATCTCTGATTCAAACACATGTGCTTGTTTACAAAACTAATTAAAAGTAATGCTCATTAATGGTACATCATATCTGAATTATTTTTTCACCTATGTATCAAGAATGTTATAATAAAATAAAAATTGATTAAAAAAAATTTTGATGAAAAAATATCATTTTTTGTATAGTGCTACCTTAATTGAATATTTAGTATTCACAAGGAATATATAAAATGTAATAAAAGGTTGAACACAAAGTAACTAAGCATGATTTTTTTTTTCAATATAACAAAAGGACGATATGAATACCACAAACACAACAGTATCCATCGGGAAGTCCTTATTCACAAGATCAGTAGCCAGTGTTCCGTCACTGACATAATATATAAGATCATTGTGTAATATATTATTGAAATTTACAGTACCTAAATAATTTAATTATTTAAAACAAGACCAATCCCGCCTCAGACATAGGCAACATAAGGCGATAATTATTTAAAACAAGACCAATCCTGCCTCAGACATAGGCAACATAAGGCGATAATTATTTAAAACAAGACCAACCCTGCCTCAGACATAGGCAACATAAGGCGATAATTATTTAGAACAAAACCAATCCTGCCTCAGACATAGGCAACATAAGGCGATAATTATTTAGAACAAGACCAACCCTGCCTCAAACATAGGCAACATAAGGCGATAATTATTTAAAACAAGACCATTCCTGCCTCAGACATAGGCAACATAAGGCGATAATTATTTAGAACAAGACCAACCCTGCCTCAGACATAGGCAACATAAGGCGATAATTATTTAAAAGAAGACAAACCCTGCCTCAGATATAGGCAACATAAGGCGATAATTATTTAGAACAAGACCAACCCTGCCTCAGATATAGGCAACATAAGGCGAGAATTATTTAGAACAAAACCAATCCTGCCTCAGACATAGGCAACATAAGGCGATAATTATTTAGAACAAGACCAATCCTGCCTCAGACATAGGCAACATAAGGCGATTCTAGCTACAATATTTTTCTGTCCTTTTGTTTTCACCCTCCCAAAGATTTTTACATTATAGGGTTACGGTTATGGCGTTTAACGCCACTTTCAGCAATATTTCAGTGATATCGTGGCGGTCAGTTTTATTGTTGTACATTATTTGGCTTTGAGTGTACTTGACAAACGTTGGTCTAGAAACACGCCGTGTGCACTCATTCAGATATCTCATTTTTCATTAAGTAACGCAGACTTTACATTGTAAACATTTCGACATGCAGTTGACATACGGAAATTCCAAATGGACCAAAACAGATGTATTACCTACATTATTGCGAGGATGCATTAAAATTAAGCAATTTTGAATAATTTTAATTGAATGAACGATCTTGTATTGCTTTATTTTACGGTAATTTCTATGCATTAACTTTACATCTGAGAACAAATTTTCAATCAATATTTGCCATGGATTGTGAAAATGACCCCAAAAATATCGCAGCAATAAATAGATTAGAAGTAGAAAACTACGAATGTCCTTAATTTTGACAAACCAAACCAAAAACATAGACCCTGTAATAGTTAAGTAATCCAGGATTGGAACAATGTAATGAATTTAGGTTAAGTGGATGTTTTTCTTTGACTCTAGGTTTTCTTACTTTTCATCCGAAAAAATCCCATGTTACAGAAAAGGTTTGAAGATACCAAAGTGGTAATAAGAAGCCGTAAGTCACAGAAGGACAAACAATACAATGGTCAAAAGACAAAGAACAAAAGTATAAACAAAGCACTACTTAGAAAGTTACAAATTGAGCAACATGAACCCCACTAAAAAGCGATGGTGAACTCGTGTGCTCCTATATGACCTACTATGTATTCTCATATATTGACTAACTTCTTTAATCTCCCATAAACCATACAGTGCAATGGTACAGAGATACATGCATATAAAAACAATAAATAATACAATATACAATGAAACAAAGCTAATAGACCGAAGCTTAATGAGTACATTTTCTTTTGCATTAGACATCATTAAGTAAAAACATAGATATTCAGTTCTTCAATTTAATTAGATTAAGAGGAATAAGAAGAGGTTGAAGATACCATAAAGGTAAATAGAAGAAGAACAGACAACACAATGACCAAAAGAACAAAGTACAAAAAGAACAAATCTACAAAACATACACATAAACTAAAGATCGAGTAACATGAACCCACTAAGCATTGGGGTGAACTCAGGTGTTTCGGAAGGGTAGCAGTTCCTGCTCCAATACGTATGCATGAATCAGTGTAAAGAGAAAGACAAACACATATATGTAGAATGAAATCTTTCTCGACATTCATGCAAAAATAGTCCCCCATTTCCCTCCCTCTCTTTTACGTGTTTTACTAAAGGTGTCAAATAACACACTTAATTTTCAGATTAGCAAAAACAAACATCTCTGACATAATAATATTTAGTAAGCGAAATATACCACACTTTGGGAACAATTCCAAAGTTCAATTGAACAATCGTGGAAATAAAGGCAAAATCGATACCCCCAACACCCATATACATGCATGGATTATTTCTTTTCTATTTTTGTCGCTCTGTATATATACTCAATGATTAAAAACAGAAGTAAGAGTGAGATATGTCCATGTGTTCAATCAGACTTGTTTTATTTACTTGATTTAAAATATGGTTACCATACAAACAATCTTGCTGTAATTGTGATATCTACGTCTTTCTTACTGTAATATACAATAATTAATGTCAGTCCTCGAAAGTGTAAAAAATATTTGCTTTTTTGCTAAAACTGAAAATAAAGTAAAATTCTACCTACCTTATTCCTTCATATGCTTAAATTGAAATGAGTTTAATACTTCAAACCGTTTCTTCCCAGTTTGTGATTTCACAATCAATACGATTGTTATATTGACACACGAATCTGTAAATGGATCCCTCGGAGGTCATTTATATTACTGAGACATGCCTTGTAGCCAATTAACGATTATTAATTTACAACATTTCAATAAATATAAAGCTTGATTTGGCAATTAATGTTGTAAGATTGTATAATAGGTACAATATTATATAACAGCATACTGACCGAAGGATGAAAGAAGAATTTGAAGATACCAAAGGGGTGATCAGAATCCGTAAATTGAAGAAGGACAGACAACGTAATGGCCAAAAGAAAAATGACAAAAGGACAAACAACGATTTAAAAAAACCATACGCATAAAACTAAAGATCGTGTAACATGAACCCAACTCAAAACAGGGGATTTCTTTCAAAATTACATGTACCATTCATTACTTGTGAGCACTCATGTATAATACATTGTAGTTTTGCTTTCAAATTAGAATTAGAAACAAAGTACAAGAAAGGTATAATTACAACATAGTAGACGCCAGACTGAAAGGAAATGGAATAAGCTTGCCCAATTAAAAAATTAAAGCATCAAAAAACAAAAGCACTAGAACTATATTAGGATATCTTGGGATACGTCATCAAAATTTGAAAATAGATAAGGCCGAGATGGAAATCGTTCGTTAGCCTCTTCAAGCCGTCAGTTAGTCTCCTCAAGCTAATTAAAGGTAAATAAATGTAAATGCTCCATGTTATTTTCAACACTTCATATTTTTTTCTAGCAACAGCTCAATGAGGCATTATATATAGAGTAATAAGAGTTTGAAGATACCAAAGGGGTAATCAAAATCCGTAAATCGAAGAAGAACAGACAACACAATGGTCGAAAGAAAACGTACAAAAGGACAAACAACGATCAAAACATAATATAAAACATAGACATAAAACTAAAGATCGAGTAGCACGAACCCCACTAAAAACTAATGGCATTTCATTTACATCTCGGATCTCTGATAAATGAATTTTTGAAACAACACGACGAACTAATATGTGACATAAACAAATGACAGTGTTTTCCTTTATTATTGAACTGAAATTGATTTGTTTAAAATAAATATTATCTCCTCTCTAATGTACGACCTTCAAACAAGAACAATTATCGATAAGACATATTATAATTACTTTTACTGAACAGTAACAATCTTTTTCCATCATGATTACCAGAAAGAAAAAAAAACAAAACCAAAAACAGATCAGTATACATGTATATTGTTTCTATTCATTTTGATTTTCATGTTATTCAATAAATACAGTATTTACTCTAACCTAATATTTCTGAATTGTGTATACTGGACATTTCACAACCTGGTCAACAAAAAGTCAGTGTTTTTCACTGAATATGAAAACTATCATTCTTATTTTTAATTGATGTATCTTTAAATTGAAACAATGTTTCCCTACTTAAAAATCGATTAAAGCTCCATCCATATTTACAGTGGATACTACCATGTCCAGCTAATGCCTTATAACCGATATAACGATTATTAATATATAGCACATGTCATGGTTTTATTTGATTTAAAATCGTTGGGAAATTTTACAATGTATTCTTAATGACCAATAATATGTGTGATTAGGATGAAGGTGATACGTGCTTTTATATTTTAAATTAACTGAAAATACTCCAGAAACTTAAACATTGTCCTTCTTTTGACTTTGAGCAAACTTCATGAATGTTTTTCCAGAAACGCATCTTATGTACTCAATTATCTTAGTGTTTATTGGAATATTGATCTAATGAAAAACAAAAACAAAAAATACAACATTGGAACAATAGTTCTCCAAATTCTACTTTACATATATATTTATAAAAGTTATGCTTTACTAACAATTCAGAGCTTTAATGCGATTATTATGATGTTTGCTAAGGGATTGCGCAATTATATAATGAAAACCCAGCGAACATTCTACGTTCGTTCAAGACTTGTGAATATGCAAAGTATTATTTATTTTCGAATCATGTATGGTTTATGATCACACGAAGTGATAATGAGACGAAACTCATAAAATATCACACCTTCAAAACAGTTCTAAGATTCAATCTAAAACCTTATCAAATTATCAAAGACTTGTTTGTACAATTACAATTAACATTAAAGCCGTTTTATACTTCATGAAACCCTTCAGAGACTTTAATGATTTCAGTTTCAACAGTTCAAGGTCATAAAAACAACACAATTAAAAACTACAATTAAAATTATCCAATGTTCAATGTATTTGTATTGAGGTGTACTTGACCCATGTATTCTATATAAGTGTAGCAAATGTAGATACTCGGCGAAAGAGACAACAGGTTTTCTTACCACGTTCCATAAGCTTGAGATTGATTGATTGATTGATTGATTGATTGATTGATTGATTGATTGATTGATTGATTGACAATAGTTTAGCTACATCGTGGCGTCTGAGAGAGATAGATCTTAGTTTTATTCAATTATACTCTTTATAAACTGAGAATTTATAGATTACAAGAACAAAAACAATTGAAATAAATATATAACAAACACACACAAAAAACAAAACAAAAATAGTATGCATTATCTTATATAACACCATCCTGTAGTTGTTCTTTTTCTGAGACACTATTCTGATATGATTTCAATCATTTTCACATTATACATAACATTTAAACCATCGAAAACTGTTGACAGAAATTCCTTATTCTTTTATTTTTATTAATCCCCTATACCAATAGTTCTGATATTTTGACATAAGTCAGTCGGCATGATTTCATGATTTTGGACTGTCAAATATATATTATGGCAAAATTCAATTAATTGCTGAAAAAGAATCTAATCCTCACTTATCAAACTAATAGATAAATGTCAATCTAGGTATTGTCTATATAGACAATGGAAATTTTGTAAAATATCTAAAATGTTTAAACATTTTATCAAAAAACTCAAGGATATGTGTCTGTGCTTTGATGGATGACATTTAACTCCGTCTTTCTAAATCTTAAGAAAGCAATAAAATATTTCATTTTTCTACATATGTGGACATTGTCCCGACTATTGTGAATAATTAAACATTAATCATCAAAGTTACTAAATACTAGTGGCAGTGCATTATACCAAATAATGACTGATGCAATCACTTCACTAACATAGATAAAAATCCCCACAATTCTATATCATAAAATTCATCTTTAATAATGCTTAGAGATCGTACATTTCATCCGTTTTTGCAACCATTTATTTTTATAAATCAGTTACTTCCTCTCCCAACAATGTTTAGATATATCATTACTGTTTTACTATCACCACTAATGTTCTAAGTTCGAATCCCGCTCGTGGCGAAGTGCACAACATTGTGTGAAAAGAGTTTGAAGATACCAAAGGGATAATCAGAATCCGTATATCGAAGAACAGACAACACAATGGCCAAAGGAAAAAGCACAAAAGGACAAAGAACGATCTACAAAGCATGCACATAAAACTAAAGATCGAGTAACACGAATCCCACTAAAAACCGGGGCGAACTCAGGTGCTCCGGAAGGGTAAACAGTTTCTGCTCCACTAGTGACACCCGTCGTATTAATCTAGTTACAAATCCGGTGATAAGTCATGAATGAGGAAAGGACCGGGAAGTGCTTACGACAAGTGGAACATATCCGTGGTCATATGTGACATAGATATTCCATAACGGTCAACCAAGTCATGGTGGTGACCGTAAATCTTTCGAAGTGATGACTTCAACTTAGCCAAGAAGAATCCTTGGTTCAATAGCTTCCTTGTTAGCATCAACCCTCTATCAAGGAAATCTTGATAGGAACCACAAGCTCTACAATATCCTATCAACTGAGAGATAAATGCTCCATATGCAGGTGCGGCTGGAATATTACTACATATAAATGGAAAGTTCACAATGGGAAAATTGAAATCATTACATTTGTCGTAGAGTTTCGTTCTTAACCGCCCCTCACTGTCAATTTCAAGGTGTAGGTCTATCTGTATCTGTGGTATCCTTTATTTCAAGCTCAATGAGATAGATGCGATCAACAAAATCACCAAACCTAGAATTATTTAGTGAAAAGACATCATCTATATAGCGGAACATGAAATTTTCTTGAGAAGCCAATGCATGAAGTCTGCCTCATACGAATAAAGGAACAAGTCGGCGAGAAGAGGAGCACAGTTTGCACCCATAGGTATGTAGACTGTCTGTTGAAAAACACGTCCACCAAAGATAACAAATATGCTATAATAAAAAAATATCGAGCATGTTGATGATATCAGTTTCAGAGAACTTTCTGGTAGAAACAGAGTGGCTTTTCATAAAATAAGATCTGTCCCTTCCTAGCACAAGGTATTTGTATCTACGTGGGACATTCTTTTTTATGAAACACAGTTGGACCAACTCCCTTAATCTGTCTTTCAGCTTAGAGTTAGGAATAGTTGTGTAGAGGGTAGAAAAGTCAAATGTTTTAATGCTATTGCAAGGGGAGATAACGTTTCTCAGTGACTTGCGGCAGGTCGGCGGTTTTCTCCGGGCACTGCGGTTTCCTACACCAATTAAACTCACCGCCATGATATAGCTGAAATATTGTTGAAAGTGGCATTAAACACCATACAATCAAACCCAATGCTTTACTATTTCCCCCCGGTTTTGCAACATTCAAATAGCTATGACAGAAGGCTAGTTATGTAAAATTAACAGAAATGAAAAAAAAGATTAATAATCATAAGAAAATTGAAATTAGATAACAGAAATAGTGTTATGGAACAAAATACATTGTGCATTATAGGCTTCATTTCGGAAGAATAAAGGGTCAAATTCGAGGCACTTGAGGACACATCTACCCAAATTAGATATTATATTAGAGCAAAAAAGAAACTGTTTATTTTACAATTAATCTATTTTCTTTCTATTCATCTTTTGAACATCTACAAATCAAGCACACCCTTAAACAGATTGGTTATCGTGTGTGTTATTTCGAGTCAATGTTATCTTTACAATGTTGTTTCTACGGTCATAATCTATTCAAAGGTAGATGTATAACGATGTATTCAGAAAAGTTTTTAGATACCTAAAAATAATCATCATCCGTCAATCGAAGGGAAAACAATATACTGACCAACAGAGAAAGGACAAAGGACAAACAAGTATGTACCGAACAATACAGAGATAGCTAAATACTAGGGAACACGAAACCCACAATAAAGCTAGATGAATTCAGGTGATCCAGTAATGGCACACGTCGTGTTTCTCTTGTAACAAGCCCAGTGATAAGTCATGAATGAGGAAAGGACGGGATTCTGATTACGACAAACGAGCACAAAACGTTGTACGGAAAACAAATACATTGCGAGCAAGGCGTTCAATTAATCACATATGATTGGTTTCTACAGTATTGATATTGTGTGTTTTACAGTTTCCTACTAATGTAATTTGCTAAAACTAAAACCAATCCCTCTCAGGCATATGTAACATTCATCACTTCCCTGTTAAGACCATTTGGATGACTTTCTAATCTGTTGACTATGATTGCACCTAAGGGTACACGTCGTGCACATTAAATTAGATATATACGTTTTCATTAAAAGAATAGACTCATTCATGTTTATTGCAATCTATTTCGTGTAGGTTTCAAATTGTTTACAAGTATAATCCATTACTGCTTGTTTTCCCTGAAATAGTTTTTGAAACACATGTTTTTTTCTCCTTATCTTATAAAAGAACCTTTGTGAGTTCTGATATTGTTATTAAGTGAAGTGTTGATTTGCTTAGCATGAAAAAGTTGTCGTTTATTAATTGAAACGTGGAAACAAAAGGATACCACATGCGTTGTGAAATTTCATTAAACTGACAAATTTAGTTTCCAAAAATAGTATGATAATTGAAATATGTTACGTCTTCCTGTAATTCTTGTTTGTTTACAATAAATGTATTCAATAACTAAACACTGACATGAACATTTGATTGCAGTTCAACTGATAGTAACAGTATGCCACTCAGATGGTAAATATTGTTTTCTGCTAGCTTTGATTAATTCATAATTGAAACATATTTCCACGATCACATGCTATTGTACGATTACAACTTTTAGCATCTTTTTTTTTCTTTTTCTGCTCAAATGTTGATTGCTGATATGGATTTTGACAGTGAAACTCAATTATTTGTGAAGTAATATAAATTTCTTTTTTCATTGGTTATATTACGCATTAATCTTAGGGTACGATGTACTTGTACAACTAAAAAGTCCTATTGATGTACCCAATTGCACTGATAGGTGTACATTTGCATTGCGTTCATGTGAGAAAAAAGACCTTATGTAATTTTGTCATTTTACAATCGATCTTTAAAGTAGCAACCTCTAAAATGGATAAACATGTGCCTTGGATTTGGGTTTTAGTCTAAAAAAAAAAAGTATGGAAAGTAAACCAAAAAATCAACCATGCAAAATACAATTATAATAAATAAACAAATACAAATTATCTAACAATGTCTAGCATGAATAATATAAACGTTAGAAAATACTGAAGAGGCAACCAAGAATGGACAATCTAGAGAAATTGGCAACATAGACACAGAAAAAATTAAATAAAAATAAACAAACCAATGTGTGCTGGACACCTCTATGCGCAAGCAAACACAAATAACGTAAATAAGACATGATCCCTTTTACAAACAACTGGAGGTAAAGACAAACCAAACAAACACAAATAACGTAAATAAGACATGATCCCTTTTACAAATAACTGGAGGTAAAGACAAAGCAAGCATCGTTTTAATGTGGAAATCGTAACGGACATCACAACACGGAACTCAGTACGTAAAGATGTAAAAATAGGACAATACACACAAAACAAATACAAGATGAGCAACACGGATCCCACCAAAAATAACGGGGTGAACCCAGGTGCTCATGACCATTTCGTTTTCTGAAGCAATGACCTATAAACTATGCTCTTTATAACATTAGTGAGTTGCTAATATATTTCTCATACCCTAGGATCCATGAGATATGGAAAACACTTATGCGGTAGGTTTATTGCTGTGAATACCACTCATCTGCTGGATATGAAATCCAAATTTTACGATAAACTTCAACTTTTCAATTATAAACTTCCCATTTAATTGTAGCAACATAACAGTATCACCTACAGACGGAGTTTACATATCTCAATTAAAGCGATATTCTAGGCCGTGTACATCCTAGATTTTTTTTAATAGATCGGCAGTTGCTGACTAGCACATTGCTTACACGTGGGTTCATGCTAGTTCTATTGTTGTCATCATGAATTGAAAGCTCTCATGGATGACTCAATATCTCTGACACGTCGGTTGTCATAGGTGACGCAGTAACTGCTTATCCATCCAAAGCAGCCATCACATGAGTTAACAGTTTTTTGACATGGCCTGTGTTGACATGGCCTGTGTTGCTCATCATTAGTTTGCTTTGTGTTTGTGTTGTGTTTGCTTACGGTGAATATTTGTCTTTATGTTTTGTTGGCCACATGTTTGTCTTTTTATTTTGATTTGCGATTGTTTTTAATCACGTCTCTATATCTTCTGTCTTTCTTAAGAGTTATTCACTCACGTTGAATGACTCATGCTGATCACTGAATACTTTCAGATGAAAAATAATTCTTTCATATTCAAATGGCAGTACTGAACCTATCAACGTATTTAGGTGGAATTTCTCTTATCTCGTAAGTAGATCAAATCTTCATTCATTTGATATTTTTTTTCATCTGGATTTGCTTGAAGTTCTATTTTTATCACACAAGTTACCATGAATTAATTAATCTGTTCTGATAGTAATAGACATCAGAAAGGAACATTATAAACACAGATTTCTGACTGGTGTTCATTGCATGTAATAATTAATGATTCTAAACATCTTCTCCAATAAGTAATCTCATGGTATACAAAATACTAGAATATTAATATACATTCAACCTTTGAAGGGGGTCAACTCCAAATATGCCCTTTATGCTCATGCGAGATGAATCAAATATTCAAATTGCACTATGGATGGGTCTGAAGTGAGTCGTTATTGTGTATGGAGAATCATTTTCGTGCATGTAAAGCACGTGACACATTTGTCAGGAATGTTCGTTTGTAACCCATGATCCATTCTTTCCCCTGTTTCTTGTGGAATCAAAACATCCATCGGTAAGCTTATCCCAGTGACACCATTTTTGTTACCTTATTCATAAATATAGTTAAAAATGGAAAGCTTTGATAAATACTTATTTTCAATATTGTTCATTTATTGTGAATACTAACAAATGCACTTGTATAAAGCACGGTCTATTTTAATGGACACTTATTTTTCGCACGAATGGTGCATGTAATTTAAACCTCTGCTCATAAATAATTGTAATTTGATCAGCTCCCCCCATGGCTGTCCTTTATCCGTAGTTTCAATAATACATATAGATTTGATATTTTCTGATCAATAGAAAATTGCTTAATATAGATATAATACATACATGTCTTTATTTTTTAAATATCAGTGATATAAACAAACAGTGATCAACATAACACTACACACAAAATGGAAGATTGAGCAACACTAACCCCATAGAAAAACCTGAGGGTATTCCGGAAGGGTACGTAGTTACTACTCAACTAGTGGCACCCGTCGTGTTACATTTGTCAAGATTTCGGTGGTAAGTCATTCATCAAAAAGTTTAATCGAGTACACCTCGCCATGATAGAGGGTATTGTACTTACAACTATAATGGTGATAAACACAGGTAGATATAAATCTAGCTAAAATACCATAAACCCCGAGAGTGATAGAGTGGGATACAAAAAAGAATAAAACTCTTTTGAATTTTTTTTTATCAAAGACAACAACTATACTATACATTTATTATATTGTTAAGAACCGGTTGAACCTTATTGATGAAAGAGAATGTAAATAATTTTATTTGTTTGGACGATATTGCTTGTATGTTTTGTATGTTTACGACAAATATATAATAAACGAAATTAGTTGTAACAGATTTGAGAAATGTGTGCTAAGCCTTAGATCCATCTATTAAGCCATCTACTGCTATACATCTGATTTATTTGTACTTGTTGTAATCATGATGGTTTTAATTACCTTTTTTTTTAAACAAAGGTTAATACGAACATTTTAACTCTTATTATATTCTTGCTATTTCTCGTTTTTTAGCAAAAATAATTGTTTTCTGTAATGTCTTTTAAATCCACCCTGTAAAACCTAGATGAAAATCAAAAGAAAAGAAAATAGTTACATTTGTATTTATTTAGCCAGAGAAGCTTATATCATCAACATGCAATGTAATTTCAGAATGTCTATGAATAACCTGCATATGTGAGGTATATGTGCCGTAAATAACTGATGCGCAATTTAAAAACTTGTACCAGTTATCGTGATTTTCTTGGTAGTTGTTTCACATTGGTTTTGGAAACTACAATTACATTTTATGGCATTTTTGTGCGTGATGACAGTACCAACTTGACAATAAAAATCAACTTTGAAAAAATATGAAATAACCGTGTGAATGTAATTACATGTACATGCAAAAATAATCATTATACTTTTTAGCTAATAGAAAATACAATACAATCGAGTTGGGATCAGTGTGGTTGTACCATAACACTATATAGCATATCTACTCACGCCTTTGGTATCTTCAAACTCTTCTTGGGTGAGGTTCGTGTTGCTCAATCTTTAGTTTTCTGTATATTGTTTTATAGATCGTTGTTTGTTCTTTTGTTTCTTTTTTTTTGCCATTGCTTTGTCTGTTCTTCGATGTACGGCTTCTGCTTACCCCATTGGTATCTTCAAACTGTTCTCATGTTCCTATTACCCTATATTATTCGTCATTCGAGGAATACAGTATAAAAGGTTCTTCCACAAAACGCTATACAGAATATCTTCCAAGAAGTTCTTTTCTCGGGTGGGTCGTAGCGGAACAAATGTAAATAAAGTTTAAACAGTGATGGTCAACAATTTAACTAATATCTACACAATAAACCTAAAACATATTTCTACACACACAAAAACCAACGACATACACCGAAGGAAATCCATGTCCGGGCTTGGTACATGGTCAAATTATTGTTGGGTTAATGGGATCCCATTTTCTTGAAGAGATGTAAATCTTTAATCTAACCGTGAACATCATGTAACAATGCAAAAAATCATATTCTAAGGATTGGTCTTGCGGAATAAAATATATTATAAAAAGAATATTTGGTATCATTTTAAAATAGAAAAAATACACACATATATCCTCTTGATTTTATTTTAAACGGCTAAAATTAAAACAACATTTTTTGCAATTTATCATTAGAAATGTACCCACGTGCACAGTAAACAATTTAAGCACAAAATAATAATCGCTATACTATTATATTATGCAATATATATCAAAATAATTTTTAACAGCCCGTATTGGTAATAGCATATTACGTGTGAAAAGTTCACAATGAAACATGGCTGCTATAAACTGCATCATTAACCTCCTATATACATCAATATGAGGAGGAAGATCTACCGTGACGACTATCAATCAGATGGTAATCTATTATTCACCATCTAATAACATTCTAGCCGTACAATAATTAATATTAATGGCTAACGATGAACAAATTGGTAGTTAATAATACTAGAATGATAACAGTGCTTGAATTTTAATTATAATGGCATATTGTCATGTAGAGAATTAGCAGTAATAACAGTTGTATAATATTTGCTTGAATCATTTTCTTCTCGAAATAGACAATACTGACATAGCATGGCTTTAAATATATATATACATCCAATTATCATTATATGATACTCCGGCCAAAATCACGTTTTAAAATTACGTCTGTTCATTTAGTACAAGGCGTGTATATGGATATTATATTTCAACCATCTTTGCTTTAATTTGATATTATACCCTTCAACCTATAAAAAGAAATCCATTATGCTCATAAATATAGAAATGCAAGTCGCTGATTTGTCGAATCGCCAACACGTCTATAGTTTAAAAGAGTAGTGTATAGTAAAACGAACACAGAGTATACCTAAACTAGAGGACAAGGGTAAAATATCAGCTGAACATTTTTTTTACACAGTTTAAAAAAACAATGACTCACTCACCTGTTAGAAATGCCAAAACACATCTGACATGTGATTGTTGCTCAATGCCAAGTGAGCAATTTTTTCAGCTATATCATGGAGTGAACAAGTTATATTCCCATGAAATGATGATGTTCGTTTTGTACTAAACCAACACGCTTGGCTGGATATTTTATAGTGTTAGCGCACTGAAACAACAGTGTCTTGGTATACATGTCACCCTACTCGGACACATTTTCCTGATTCCAAGCCAACCAGTCTTTGCTCTTACTCATTGATGCAGTATGAACCAGTCTTTGTTCTTACTTATTGGTGCAGTATGAACCAGTCTTTGTTTTTACTTATTGGTGCAGTATGAACCAGTCTTTGTTCTTACTTATTGGTGCAGTATGAACCAGTCTTTGTTTTTACTTATTGGTGCAGTATGAACCAGTCTTTGCTCTTACTTATTGATGCAATATGAACCAGTCTTTGTTCTTATTCATTGATGCAGTATGAACCAGTCTTTGCTCTTACTTATTGATGCAGTATGAACCAGTCTTTGTTCTTACTTATTGGTGCAGTATGAACCAGTCTTTGTTTTTACTTATTGGTGCAGTATGAACCAGTCTTTGCTCTTACTTATTGATGCAATAGGAACCAGTCTTTGCCCTTACTCATTGATGCAGTATGAACCAGTCTTTGTTCTTATTCATTGATGCAGTATGAACCAGTCTTTGCTCTTACTTATTGATGCAGTATGAACCAGTCTTTGTTCTTACTTATTGGTGCAGTATGAACCAGTCTTTGTTCTTTATTCATTGATGCAGTATGAACCAGTCTTTGTTCTTACTTATTGATACAGTATGAACCAGTTTTTGTTCTTACTCATTGATGCAGTATGAACCAGTCTTTGCTCTTACCTATTGATGCAGTATGAACCGGTCTTTGCTCTTACTCATTGATGCAGTATGAACCAGTCTTTGCCCTTACTCATTGATGCAGTGTGAACCAGTCTTTGTTCTTATTCATTGATGCAGTATGAACCAGTCTTTGCTCTTACTCATTGATGCAGTATGAACCAGTCTTTGTTCTTACTTATTGGTGCAGTATGAACCAATCTTTGTTTTTACTTATTGGTGCAGTATGAACCAGTCTTTGCTCTTACTTATTGATGCAATATGAACCAGTCTTTGCCCTTACTCATTGATGCAGTATGAACCAGTCTTTGTTCTTATTCATTGATGCAGTATGAACCAGTCTTTGCTCTTACTTATTGATGCAGTATGAACCAGTCTTTGTTCTTACTTATTGGTGCAGTATGAACCAGTCTTTGTTCTTTATTCATTGATGCAGTATGAACCAGTCTTTGTTCTTACTTATTGATACAGTATGAACCAGTTTTTGTTCTTACTCATTGATGCAGTATCAACCAGTCTTTGCTCTTACCTATTGATGCAGTATGAACCAGTCTTTGCTCTTACTCATTGATGCAGTATGAACCAGTCTTTGTTCTTACTCATTGATGCAGTATGAATCAGTCTTTGTTCTTTACTCATTGATGCAGTATGAACCAGTCTTTGTTCTAACTCATTGATGCAGTATGAACCAGTCTTTCTTCTAACTCATTGATGCAGTATGAACCAGTCTTTGTTCTTACTTATTGATGCAGTATGAACCAGTCTTTGTTCTTACTTATTGATGCAGTATGAACCAGTCTTTGTTCTTATTTATTGGTGCAGTATGCAGTGGAGAAGCAGCAAATACAAATTTTATTAATCTTTGGATTGACCCGACCAGGGCTCGAACGCACGATCTACTACACCCGAGGTGAGCGCCCGAATCATGGTTTGACCCGACCAGGGCTCGAACACACGATCTACTACACCCGAGCACCTGAACCATAACACCACCGATGCAGTTCTCTGACACTAGACAAAAATAACGACGAAAAATGAAATCAAAACCAGATTGAATGAAAAGATTGGAAATCATGGCTGACATTCCGTAGTAAAACTTTAGTGAAATCAGCAGCTTCCGAGTTGCCGACATATCCTGCCCCATGTATGATGAGTTCTTCGAGCAACTTAATTGGTTGATAAAATTTATTCATAGTCAAATGAGCAATGTTTCGTCTATATTCATAGCGACATCATGTAAACAACTGACATTGGGATTGACCTGTGGACATATATTGTGAACAAGTAAACCAGAAGTAACTGATAGTATATTTTGGCATATGTTGTGTTACCAGTTAAGTGCAAGCTGACTTTTACATGCAAGCATGATATTTTGCAAACTTCAGATACTCATTTACGACCAATCTTGTTCCTGGAGTCTGTATTAAATTCGCCCCGAAAATAAAATGGATTGAATCATTTTAAGCTACCAAAGCAATGCAAATTATAGACCTGTATCGAGTTAGAAAAACGAGCGGTTATGTATACGTGTGTTAGGGGTATCGATTTTCAAATTAAATCCCTACCAAAAATACAATGCAGTGTATATATTTCAATTGCCTTAAATTGTACTCTGTATCTTACTAGTGGAAAGCAGATTGAACCCGGGATTACTATACGTCAAATCTGCCATACAACAATGGATAGCTCGTATTTGACGTCACGTCTTAGACAACATTAATCAACACACGTTATAGCTGCGAAACCGTAGCCCTTTATGATCCCTTATATATATATATGCAAAAAAAAAATATAAAGGACCATAAAGGGCTACGGTTCCGCAGCTACACACGTTACAGGGCATCATCAATATTGTAATATGGTTTCAAGAATGATGATTGTAGTTAAGCTATATTACATTATGTTGTTTCTTCACAAACATGGAATCTCGGTAAAATATTCAAGATAACGACCCTCAAATTGAAGGTTGCAAGTGTACTGTACAGAATTAACTAATGAAAAAGTTCGTATAACTTGTAGCACTAGGTGCAACATTATATCTATATTCTGTGTCATAAATTTAAATCCGTCGTGTTCATAATTCGACACCTGCATGGAGATATTTATTTTACACTAAGTATTGTGCAGCACGAATTAGTAAAAACTTTACAGCTGAACCACTTTTTCTCAATACTGATGTCCTTCGCGATCTGTTGTTAATTTTTGTTATTTTGTCTGCTTTCTTGCAATATATTTGTTATATTTAAGCCAAACAATACCTTAGGAAGATCTATGTCCTGTTAACTAGCTACATACATGTACTTAGTCAAGTATATACTGCAGAATGTCAAGTGCTATAAAACAAATGACGTCAGGAATTTATCGTACGATCCAAAATGGTTTTGTTGTAATATTATCTTATCAAGCAAAGTGCCTATAGGTGTTTGTTGTTTGTAGCTACTGGTGGTGGTTTTTCATATGTATTTCCATTTATAATCTTTTGCACGCATATTGTGTTCAGTATAAAGAAAATCGTTCTAAACAACACTGAATTACATGCTATGAAAAAAGTTCGGAATTAACCGACACGAAACGTTATTCTCCCAGCGGGGTTTATGCACGATGAAACTGCGAAAACAACCCGTAGCAAATTTCCTTTGTCAAAAATCTCCCTGAAGTATTCTTATTTCAGGTTACTTGTATATTGTATGAACAAATAAATACCAAAGCATGTATTGAGGAATACAGAAAATTGATGACAAAATATTTATGTATGATATTGTATCTAACGCGTGTTAAGATCACGAAATGTGTATACTAAGAGAGGAAAAGTAGACATATAAGAATAGGTATATAATAGTTGTTAATAGCAACATGTATATACTGTAATTTGCAACCACATCGATGGTGTAATAGTTAGCGTGCTCGCCTCGAGCGTGGCATAACATGGGTTCGAGCCGATGACCGATCAATCAAACAACTATAAAATTCAAACAAACAACTATATAATTGGTAGTTATTGCTTCTCCGCTAAGCACGCATCATTCAAAGACTGCTTGGATCAAAATCAGGATAATCTGTCCGAGTGGCGCAGATTGTCTACTGTGAACTGTTTCTGCGAGCAAGCACTATGCAAATCAAACAAAGCGTGTTAGTCTAGTACGAACCGACATCATCATCATCATCATCTCATCAACTTGTTCTCGCCATGATATAGCTGAAAAATTACTCACTGGACGCTTAAGCAACAGTCACTCACTCACTTAATTATAATTTACTCTTAGAGATTGTGAATGGATAACGGTAAGACTATACCAATCAGAGGGAACAATATAAAAAACATAGCAATCAAGCAATAAAATAACTAGAAGAAAACATCAGAAATAACTGACACAAAATACCAGGGCTGAGGACATGGCTTTACGACATGAATATGGTATACTTCTACTGTTCCATTTACGGTCCCCAAAGTTAATGAATAGTAGCAGGTCAAAAGTACCAAAGTTGTAAACATAACAGCGGCTACAGATCTTCAAGAAGTGAATATACCAAAATAGTGTAATACTCTACTAATAATATCATTGGTACACCGATGGCACCAACAACCAGTTATCACTACCACGGACATCAATAATATCATTGGTACACCGATGGCACCAACAACCAGTTATCACTACCACGGACATCAATAATATCATTGGTACACCGATGGCACCAACAACCAGTTATCACTACCACGGACATCAATAATATCATTGGTACACCGATGGCACCAACAACCAGTTATCACTACCACGGACATCAATAATATCATTGGTACACCGATGGCACCAACAACCAGTTATCACTACCACGGACATCAATAATATCATTGGTACACCGATGGCACCAACAACCAGTTATCACTACCACGGACATCAATAATATCATTGGTACACCGATGGCACCAACAACCAGTTATCACTACCACGGACATCAATAATATCATTTGGTACACCGATGGCACCAACAACCAGTTATCACTACCACGGACATCAATAATATCATTGGTACACCGATGGCACCAACAACCAGTTATCACTACCACGGACATCAATAATATCATTGGTACACCGATGGCACCAACAACCAGTTATCACTACCACGGACATCAATAATATCATTGGTACACCGATGGCACCAACAACCAGTTATCACTACCACGGACATCAATAATATCATTGGTACACCGATGGCACCAACAACCAGTTATCACTACCACGGACATCAATAATATCATTGGTACACCGATGGCACCAACAACCAGTTATCACTACCACGGACATCAATAATATCATTGGTACACCGATGGCACCAACAACCAGTTATCACTACCACGGACATCAATAATATCATTGGTACACCGATGGCACCAACAACCAGTTATCACTACCACGGACATCAATAATATCATTGGTACACCGATGGCACCAACAACCAGTTATCACTACCACGGACATCAATAATATCATTGGTACACCGATGGCACCAACAACCAGTTATCACTACCACGGACATCAATAATATCATTGGTACACCGATGGCACCAACAACCAGTTATCACTACCACGGACATCAATAATATCATTGGTACACCGATGGCACCAACAACCAGTTATCACTACCACGGACATCAATAATATCATTGGTACACCGATGGCACCAACAACCAGTTATCACTACCACGGACATCAATAATATCATTGGTACACCGATGGCACCAACAACCAGTTATCACTACCACGGACATCAATAATATCATTGGTACACCGATGGCACCAACAACCAGTTATCACTACCACGGACATCAATAATATCATTGGTACACCGATGGCACCAACAACCAGTTATCACTACCACGGACATCAATAATATCATTGGTACACCGATGGCACCAACAACCAGTTATCACTACCACGGACATCAATAATATCATTGGTACACCGATGGCACCAACAACCAGTTATCACTACCACGGACATCAATAATATCATTGGTACGCCGATGGCACCAACAACCAGTTATCACTACCACGGACATCAATAATATCATTGGTACACCGATGGCACCAACAACCAGTTATCACTACCACGGACATCAATAATATCATTGGTACGCCGATGGCACCAACAACCAGTTATCACTACCACGGACATCAATAATATCATTGGTACACCGATGGCACCAACAACCAGTTATCACTACCACGGACATCAAATTTGCATAATTATTGTAGGTATGAATTATGCTTCTGTCAGATCTTAGGTTTGAATATTTTATTTTCTATTTTTCACTCTTAGGTATTTTAATAGATATGAAATGTAATGCGCACTACCGGTTTCTGAAATAGCCTTCATCAGATACACTCCTAATCAAAAGATTGGAAAGCCAAATAATTTAAAGGCATTTGAAGGTAAGTAAATTTCTGTTTAGAACCAGAACCATGATAATGCGGTCAATATACTATATACATATCATAGAAAAATAAAGCAACTTCTGATGTCATTGTCAAGGTCATTGGCCCCATTAGATGACATAATAGTAACTAAAAATACATCTCAATTTAATTTGTCGGAAAGAAGACTAAAGTCAACAGTGTTTATATTTGCATTGTCCTCCCATTTGTCTCTTAAATCGTATTTCTTTAAGAAGGCACTATATCTTAACTAATGATTGTCAACATTCTCACAGATAAGGGGCGTGTCTTAGATATTACTACACCTCAGAGAGATCAATCAACAAAAGTAGTAGCTGTTTTGGGATTAGTGTTCGAATTATGGGACGACCGCGTTCGATTGAGTACGTTGCACTTGTATATCATCCGAAAGAATAAAATTTAGGGTCAATATAAATGCTATATGAAGATTTATGGATGAAAACAGCCACTCTCAACACTTTTATATTGAGGCATAGGAAACGGAAATACCCAGAGATAACCACCGATCTGACACAAGCTCAGTAATGACAAACGTTAGCATGTACATTTATAGCCCCTCCGCGGGTGCGAGTCGAACCGATTCCAAAGGTAGATACACAAATCGTCTACAATACGGAACTACCGCCTTTAAGGATGCTTTGTTTTCCTCTTACCTGACTTATCATTGGATTTTTGACGAATGTTACACTACGGGTGCTACTAACGGTTCGTGAGCTGCTCACCCTTCAAAAACATCTAAGTTAATGTTCCAATTTTGTTGTTTAATCTTTAATTTTCTGTGAAATGTTTTAAAGATGATTTGTTTTTAGTTATCCTTTTTCATTTGGTCATTGCATTGTCTGGTTAAACCTTATGGTATCTTCAAATTGTGTCTTGTGTTACTGGGTTAATAGTCAGACACTCAAGCAAAACCTCATTGATGACTTTAAGACTTATATATTATTGGGTAACGTCTGGTGAACAGTATTTAATCTGTATTCATGACAAGGACAGAATTAGAAACCACAAATCATTCATGTAAAGGACTGCGGCACCAGAATGACTTATTGCATTCAACAAACAGGAATCACTCATTTACCGGTACATCCGTTCATAAGTCTGAGATGTGGAATTAATTCGTCCTGCAGATGTATCGAATGCCTCTTTAGAGGGTGTTGTACCTCGCTTAAGAGAAACGAAGTCCCCTGAGCTATTTCATGTCTGAACCGGAATTGATCGTAAAATCGACCAGAGTATCTGCCATCTATCAGATCGAACCGACGTTACGCGCGATGTTGGTGACACTTGACGCTACACATAATTAACGTAGAAAAGAACGTTTCGCGTCTTCTTTCTCATTTTTTTTTATTCCTTATTTGTATTTGCATAACTTGGGTTTGGTTAGGGTGGAGGTGGGGTGGGTGTGTCTTGACGTATTGTTCTTCATTTCGGAATTTCACTTTTTGTTTTTATTGATTTTTATTTTATTTTCGCGTGCTTGTCTATATATATGTAATTGGTGTTTTCCTTTACGGTGTTTGTTTCAATGTTTGTTTGTTTGCTTATTTGTTTTGTTGTTTTATTTCGTTTTTATTCTCTTTTTGTATTTATTTATTGTTTATGTTATGTGACTGTACTTTATCAATTTTTCTTTGAAAGTATATGTTGCTCTAAAATGAGATTATCATATTCTGTTTGTTTATTGATTGATTGTATACGTTGTATTCTTGAAAATTTCTCGTAATATCTTATGTATAATCCAGTGAAATTATAATTAAAATAATTCAGTTCACATTTTTAATTTTCATATAAATCAATTATATTTCGAGATTTTTTTTAAGTATTATATAATTATAGTTTCTACAATGCACACATTCTTGTTTGCAATGCTTGTTCAAAAATGACACACACAAAAATCAAAGTCATGAATTCATTTTTAATTAGGGTCGCTCGAGTAAGCGGAAACACATTATTTTTTTCAGGTTTGGTATATTTTTGTATTTTGTTTTCGCTCTTTTGCTTGCTGTTTTTCAAGTTTTGATATCGTTTGTTTGTTTTTTGCTTCGCTTTTTTTGTTGTTTATTTATTTTCATTTTAATCGAAAACTTTGAAAAATATAGCAAGATTGTATGTAGCGCGACGTTATTTTATCGTCGATAAGATAAAACGTTTACTGGACAAATTGGTTGAACTTCTACAATACTACGTAGAAATCGTAATTCTTATCCGAAATCAAGTTTGTTAAGTTCATTCTTTTCCACTGAAAATGCACATATTTGCTATTTGGACTTAGCACGAAAATTATGAGCGAAAAATATAGTTTCGAATGTGCAAAGTATTATACTTCGTGATTTTTTTTACGTCAAGTTGCAACTGGACATTTTTGTTGACCTTACTCCTTTAGGAATATTTTTTAACTTTCTTTAAAAAAATCATTTTTGAATTTTTTTTTCGTTTTTTAAGATAATCTCATTTGATATGTATACTTTTTTGTGAAAGTTTTGTAAAACAGATGAAAAACATAGCTGTAAAACATAGCTGTAAAACATAGCTGAAAACATAGCTGTAAATCATAGCTGTAAAAGCTGTAAAACATAGCTGTAAAAGCTGTAAAACATAGCTGTAAAACATTGCTGTAAAAGCTGTAAAACATAGCTGTTAAAGCTGTAAAACATAGCTGTAAAACATAGCTGTAAAAGCTGTAAAACATAGCTGTAAAACATAGCTGAAATAAAGCTTGTTTGTTGCCATGCAGATGTTTTTCCTTCAGCGTTACATTCTTTTCTTTCCATGAACTAACCGATTTTTTTCCTTCAAGCATCGCTTTAATCAGAAATCGTTAATGAGGTCATAGAGTACGCTGACTCTGCTTCCGATCCCACAAAAAAATGGTCTGAAAAACGTATTTTTAGGTTTTTACTGAGAAAAATGTAAAAGACATACGGATATTTTGTAGCGCGTTACATGAGAAAATTGTGCGTTAACGACGTTTTCTTCCAATAAATTCGTTTTCAAAAGCAAAAATAAACCTACTATTATTATAAAACAATTATTCGTATAATTCCCTATGCAAGCATGTATCGGAAATCAAAATCCATCAATCTAAAACAAAATCTACATTCGTTTTACTTATTTCATGTTCTATTTAGTCAAAGTATCACCAATAGCGCGCGTAACGTCACCGTGGTCATGTGTCATTAATATGTTGCTTATCTGAGCGGCCTTCCTGTCATTTCCAAAATGCCCGTATGGCCACTCAGTTTCTGTCTCATGGAGGTGACATTATGATGCAAACTTATTTTGCATTTTTTTATCTGTCCTTCTTCGATTAACGGATTCTGATTACACCTTAGGTATTTTCAAACTCTTCTTAAGTGTTCAATTTAAAAAAAATGTACCATTAAGTAAGATTATTACCAGTGTAAAATCAAAGAATAAAATCGATATTTCAAGTGAAGCAGTGTTAAACCTAGAAGACAGTTAAATGTTAAATGTTAAATCTGATACCCTAATGAATGCAAAACCAAAAAACGACATGGTTCCTATTTAACTATTAAAAGCAGACGTTTAACAGTTAACATTTAATCATTGAAAATGCTAATTTGTGTACTTTAATACTTCAGTCTGACAAATAGGTCTGGTGCATCAGAAACAGACAGAATGTTTTAAAGTTGATATGCAGTGATTCAGGTAAGTACAATCTTGATGACTGGATAGAAAAGAGATCAAATTAAATTGCATGTTAAAAGAAAAGCAAGAATAAAGCAGACAAATTACCATACGTCCCCAATATCGAGATGGTAGCCATACGCTATGGTTTATGAGCTATGGTGGTTAACGCCATATTCAACAATATTTCAGCTTTATGGTGGCGGTTAGTTTTATTGGTGGAGAAAACAGGAGCATCATAAGAAAACCACCGACCTGCCACAAATCACTGTCAAATTTTATCTCATAATGTTGTTTCGAGTACACCTCCCTTCAGTGGGATTCGAACTCACAACATTAGTTGTGATAGGCACTGATTGCATAAGTAGTTGTTAATCCAACTACCATGCAATCACGACCACGACGACCCCGTAGCCGTATACGCTAAAACCATATAACTAACTAACTTACTAATTCAAATATGAAACATAATGGAAAACCCGCTATCGTGCCATCACCATAAACCTGATTAACATTCTTTTTTTAATTTTAATTCTATCAGTGCAACTTTTATAATAGTATTTGTATGTGAGGCTGCAAGCAACACATAAATTGACGTTGTGTTTACATCGTTAATAGTAATTTCACATTCTGAGTAGACTACTGCATAAACAATGAGAATGGAAGCTTTGTTTAATATCAACATTCAATTTTGTTTTAGCAAGAGAAAGAGAGATAGTGTTCAATAGCAATAAATAAGATTTATTTGAAAAACATAAATATAAATCATATATCTACATCACAGATAACAAAAGCACGCAGTGATGATCATAGTAAGCACAACATTTAGGAAAATTAAAAAATATATTACTATCATATTGTAATCATTTTTCAAACAGCTAGAACTCTATTATCAAAAAGCCTTCTACAATTATATTAGTTTGTATAAAGGAGGAACACATATTTGCGTACTGTTTTTCATCAAAAGAACAGCGTGTCACCCACAATGATAAATATGTAGGAAGTAATAACTTGAACTAGTCAATTAACAAATCAGATCATTAATGGAAAATAAAAGCACACACAACATGGCCATGGTATGACTATAAATCTCTGTGTGTAAATATGAACAGCCATTGATGGTTTATTAATGAAAACCTAGATATCTAATTAGGTGTGTACGACGTGTTTATGAAATACTCTTCATCAGCTACGATCAGTCAAAACATTGCAAAGTCTAATAATAAACCGTTATCGCTCCCAACAAATTAAGTTGCAAGAAGAAATAAAAATGTAGATAGCTAATATAAAGCTCGTGACACGTTTCTGTAATAATAACCTTCATCATGTACGATCAATGTAGTAGTAGATTATGTGTACGGAAAGGTTCAGAACCTATGAAATGTTTGAGGAAAACAAAGATGTAATCAGAACCTTAAATCAAAAGACAGACAATACAATGGCCATATAAAAAGACAGACAATACAATGGCCATATAAAAAGACAGACAATGCAATGACCATATAAAAATACAGACAATACAACGGCCATATAAAAAGACAGACAATACAATGGCTATATAAAAAGACATACAAAACAATGGCTATATAAAAAGACAGACAATACAATGGCCATATAAAAAGACAGACAATACAGTGACCATATAAAAAGACAGACAATACAATGGCTATATAAAAAGACAGACAATACAATGGCCATATAAAAAGACAGACAATACAATGGCTATATAAAAAGACAGACAATACAATGGCCATATAAACAGACAGACAATACAATGGCCATATAAAAAGACAGACAATACAATGGCCATATAAAAAGACAGACAATGCAATGGCCATATAAAAAGACAGACAATACAATGGCTATATAAAAAGACAGACAATACAATGGCTATATAAAAAGACAGACAATACAATGGCCATATAAAAAGACAGACAATACAATGGCCATATAAAAAGACAGACAATACAATGGCTATATAAAAAGACAGACAATACAATGGCCATATAAAAAGATAGACAATACAATGGCCATATAAAAAGACAGACAATACAATGGCCATATAAAAAGACAGACAATACAATGGCCATATAAAAAGATAGACAATACAATGGCTATATAAAAAGACAGACAATACAATGGCCATATAAAAAGACAGACAATACAATGGCTATATAAAAAGACAGACAATACAATGGCCATATAAAAAGACAGACAATACAATGGCTATATAAAAAGACAGACAATACAATGGCCATATAAAAAGATAGACAATACAATGGCTATATAAAAAGACAGATAATACAATGACCATATAAAAAGATAGACAATACAATGACCATATAAAAATACAGACAATACAATGGCCATATAAAAAGACAGACAATACAATGGCTATATAAAAAGACAGACAATACAATGGCCATATAAAAAGACAGACAATGCAATGACCATATGAAAAGACAGACAATACAATGGCCATATAAAAAGACAGACAATACAATGGCCATATAAAAAGATAGACAATACAATGGCTATATAAAAAGACAGACAATACAATGGCCATATAAAAAGACAGACAATACAATGGCTATATAAAAAGACAGACAATACAATGGCCATATAAAAAGACAGACAATGCAATGGCCATATAAAAAGACAGACAATACAATGGCTATATAAAAAGACAGACAATACAATGGCCATATAAAAAGACAGACAATACAATGGTCATATAAAAAGACAGACAATGCAATGGCCATATAAAAAGACAGACAATACAATGGCCATATAAAAAGACAGACAATACAATGGCTATATAAAAAGACAGACAATACAATGGCCATATAAAAAGACAGACAATGCAATGGCCATATAAAAAGACAGACAATACAATGGCTATATAAAAAGACAGACAATACAATGGCCATATAAAAAGACAGACAATGCAATGGCTATATAAAAAGACAGACAATACAATGGCCATATAAAAAGACAGACAATGCAATGGCCATATAAAAAGACAGACAATACAATGGCTATATAAAAAGACAGACAATACAATGGCTATATAAAAAGACAGACAATACAATGGCCATATAAAAAGACAGACAATACAATGGTCATATAAAAAGACAGACAATGCAATGGCCATATAAAAAGACAGACAATACAATGGCTATATAAAAAGACAGACAATACAATGGCTATATAAAAAGACAGACAATACAATGGCCATATAAAAAGACAGACAATACAATGGTCATATAAAAAGACAGACAATGCAATGGCCATATAAAAAGACAGACAATACAATGGCTATATAAAAAGACAGACAATACAATGGCCATATAAAAAGACAGACAATACAATGGTCATATAAAAAGACAGACAATGCAATGGCCATATAAAAAGACAGACAATACAATGGCTATATAAAAAGACAGACAATACAATGGCTATATAAAAAGACAGACAATACAATGGCCATATAAAAAGACAGACAATACAATGGCCATATAAAAAGACAGACAATACAATGGCTATATAAAAAGACAGACAATACAATGGCCATATAAAAAGATAGACAATACAATGGCCATATAAAAAGACAGACAATACAATGGCCATATAAAAAGACAGACAATACAATGGCCATATAAAAAGATAGACAATACAATGGCTATATAAAAAGACAGACAATACAATGGCCATATAAAAAGACAGACAATACAATGGCTATATAAAAAGACAGACAATACAATGGCCATATAAAAAGACAGACAATACAATGGCTATATAAAAAGACAGACAATACAATGGCCATATAAAAAGATAGACAATACAATGGCTATATAAAAAGACAGATAATACAATGACCATATAAAAAGATAGACAATACAATGACCATATAAAAATACAGACAATACAATGGCCATATAAAAAGACAGACAATACAATGGCCATATAAAAAGACAGACAATGCAATGGCCATATAAAAAGACAGACAATACAATGGCTATATAAAAAGACAGACAATACAATGGCCATATAAAAAGACAGACAATGCAATGGCTATATAAAAAGACAGACAATACAATGACCATATAAAAAGACAGACAATACAGTGACCATATAAAAATACAGACAATACAATGGCCATATAAAAAGACAAATAGTCTACAAAACATTATATAAAGAACTAATTAATTGAACTCAGATACTCCGGAATGATTAGCAGTTCCTGACCCACAAGTGGCACCCGTCGTGTTACTCTTGTTGCAAACCCGGTCATAAGAAATGAATGAGGAAAGAATGCGATTGTGTTAACGACAAACGGAACATATCCGTGGTCATTAGTCACACAGATATTCCGTAGCGGTAAACCAAGTCATAGTGGTGGCCGTAAAACAGATTCGTCTGTATGGTTTGTTTCAAATGTCAAATTCAACGATATTTTAGGTATATTTTGGGGATGACGTTACTTTTAGTGCAGGTTAAGATAGATAAAAGTGCAGCAAAAACCGTACGACATTAACTGGTGCCTTCAAACTAGAGAAGCGATGTTGTGCTCAAATTTCAACAATTTACATAACTCAGACTAGAATTAATGACACAGAGATATTGATGCTTAAAGCTAATATCTAATAAACTATTTCACATTATGTTAAAGCACTCTATTCGACAATGTATTAACCAGAGAACGAGCTTATCTAAAATAAATTGTCACTAAAATCATTTGTGGATAGGGAATTACTAATGTCATTTAATAATGTGACACAATATTGCAGAATGAGTTTTCAATTTGGATTGCACGTTTATATAACAAATACTTCACCAGAAATACAATAACTTAGAAAATGATGAAAACTATACGTATAGTATGCCACAATTGTGTAGTTTTAATAATGTTGTCTTTACGTTCTGAGTTCCATGTTGTGATGTCCATTACGATTTCCGCATAAAAACAATGTTCGGTTCGTCTTTATCTCCAATTGTTTGTAGGAGGATTTGTGTTTTATTTACGTGTTTTGTGTTTGTTTGCGCATAGTGTTGTCCAACGCATATTGTGTTGTATTTTTGCTTTGTTTTTCTTCGTCTTGTGCACCCTATGTTGCAAGTTTCTCTGGATTGTCCATTATTGATTGCGCCTTCGGTATTCTCTAACGTTTATTAAACGAATCGCCCCATTACTAATGTAATGTCATGTCTTGAAGGTCATCCACTCCAGCCAGTCTTACAAGAAACATGTTTTTGTCTTGATATCTAAGCCATTTCGTCGTGTCAATCTTATAATGATACATGTCCATTTTTTTTTACAATATGACTTATGGGTATCAGTGACTTGAATTGTCAATGGTGTATCTCCCTATATAAGCCATATAACGAAATATACTGGTTTAAGATAATTTGAGAAGTGTTATAATGTTATATCTCCAATGTTTTTATTCAACTGCCCAAACTTTGACCTCTGATATCTCCATTTCAACAAAAATGGACATGTATCATTATAAGATTGACAAGACGAAATTGTGTCTGGTGGTGTATTGACGGAATAAGTGTTATCACTAGCATGTCTTTCTTTAGCTCTCAATTAATTTATCCAAGGGCAATTTTGCACCTGTGAGATCATGTTAAGTGCAGGAAAATTCCAATTAATATTTTTCAATTCCATAATATTTTCCCAGTTATCGTCCGCGATGGCAGTCGTTTTGTCAACATCTCTTATTTTATATTATGACAAGTAATTATTGCTTATATATCTGTAGAATCTGGGATTTAATAGAAGAGACACAATATAACATTATGACGCTATTGGAGTCTGAAAATCTGTTCATGTCAAAAAGATAATATCTGCTAAGTAAATAATAGTTTATGATTAAAAACATAACACTGTATAGCAATTACTGATACTTTTGGCTTATACATTTGTATAAATTTGACTGTGATCCATAATCTAGTAAAGAAATGTAAACTTACTGAATGTTTGATTTCTTGTTATAGTTGTGGTGTTTAACGACACTTTCAACAATATTTCAGTTTTATCGTTATGGTGTTTAACGACGCTTTCGATAATAGTTCAGTTATATCGTGGTGGATTCGAACTGACAACTTATGTGGTGATAGGGACTGATTGCGCAGGGAGTTGTAAATCCAACTACCATACGATCACGACCACGGCGGCCGCCTGTTTGATTTCTTCGTCTGTCAACTTTAAATTTTGTACAAACGTTTATTTTACATTTTGGAGATAAATTAGAGAATGTTCGAGTTGTCAGCATCAAAACATAAATATATTTAAAGTTTAAATAGCCCCAAGTTAAATCCATGTGTGGAAATTATAACACTTTTGGAATTTACCTTTATTTAATTTTACATATTACTGTCATTCCATAATATGAATCTGATGGACGAACTTTCAAAATCTAATAATCTTTAGATTATTCTTTGGTTCTTTTCTATAAAGAAACGTCATTGTTTACCGTCACGCTTTTACAAGCAATGTTTGAATGCATAGCGGTGCCAAACACGTATTGTGTTGTGTTTTTGTTTTGTTAGTCTTCGTCTTGTGTACCCTATGTTGCCTGTTTCTTTGGATTGTCAATTTTTGGTTGCCCTTTGGTATTCTCTAACGTTTATTTAAAGATAATACATTCAGATGGCCAAAAGATGAAAGACGAAAAGACTAACAATGAATCACAAAACACAACACCGAAAACAAAGATCGGGCAACACGAACCCCACTAAAAACCGGGGATGAATTCAAACATACACTATGTACTGGAGACGGATCAAAGGATCAACCTATAGAGCTATCCAGTGCGTGCCTGTGTATTGGATAGGGCGTACACTCTCGATGGGAGGTCAGATCCTGACAGTGGGACATTGTAGTTGAAGAGGTCTACGCTTCCAGCATGTTAGTCATCTTTGATAGCTTTTGAAAGAGTATGCGCTGTAGCCGCAACAAAAGGCTATATTTTCAGTTTCTACTCAACTCTCAGATTATTGTGGTAGAGGTAGAACGTCCTTCCCGTGGTTGTCCTGTTTACTCAACTCTCAGATTATAGTTGTAGAAGTAGAACGTCCTTCCCGTGGTTGTCCTGTTATTCCCTCTGTTTGTAGTGTTAATAAATGGTTGAACTTGTTCTCGTTCTGAATACTGGCATAATGAATATAATATTTAACACAAGACGTTAAGGAACAAACAACAACAACAAAATGCTTTACTAAAGGTGATCTGGATAATGGTGTCAAATATGTGGACATCGTGTATTATTACAATCATTCACTTGTGTTCTACTTATCAATTGCACAAACTTCCACAAGGAAAACAACTAATTCTGTAATATATCTGGATTATAATACATATTATCTTATCAATATGTCATTTATTTACCTAACATCAAGAACCTTAGATCTACGTTCTAGCTGTCACGGACTTCTTTTTTGTGTACTGATAAGCTATGTTATACTTAATTACTTAAAAATTTGTTTTTATACATTCGGTTTGTTATTCGTCCTTTGTTTTGGTTATAACTGTATTAGTATACACTTGATTAAAAACGTATTCTCCCGTGTGCTAACATGATGGTCATTGAGAGACAGATTAAGGAAATTACATTAATAATTGACCATATTTTTTTGGTTTTAATTTCACCTGGGACATAGTGTGCATAAACTAACTCGATATACGTCAAAATTATAACACATCACTTAATTTCCTGTCAGCAATGCATTTCAAATGATGTGTTGGTAAACATGTATCAGTGATATGGTGTTAATGTTTTTTTTTTTGGTTCTGCATACTCAAGTCCATACAAACATATACCCTGTCAAGAAGAGTTTGAAGATGCCAAAGGGATAATGTGAATCCGTAAATCGAAGAAGAACAGACAACAAAATGGCCAAAAGAAAAAGGACAAACGGACAAACAACGATCTACAAAACATTACACATAAAACTAAAGATCGAGTAACACGAACCCCACTAAAATCCTGTGGTGAACTCATGTGACCAGGAAGGGTAAGACGTTCCTGCTCCACTAGTGGCACCAGTCGTGTTACTCAATTAACAGTTATCAAACTTCATTGATTTGTACAGTAACGTTTTTGGGCTATGAAGCAAAACAGTAGTTGTTGACAACAAATGGTCCGGTCGTACTGCACACCAGCATATAGTCTTCACTACCAAACAAAACTGCACATGAATTTAATCACACCATGAAAAAAGATGGCTAAACAATTCAACCAATATCAACAAAACAAGCAAAGACCTCCAAGCTCAAATCATTGGACACAAACAAAAAGACTACAACATATGACGATAAAATCACCGTTGGTTTAGGGAAGGTACAAACGTGAGGCGGTGTTATATCTATTTGGACATTAGTGATGTGCATGTATATATAAAGAAGGGATGGTTGTTCTGTTGGTATTTCTGGGTTTAGAGGTTTCTGCCTTGAGAAAGAAGTGGTCCGCATTTTCCTGGTTGGTAATATAGTTGACCATTACTGTTTTACTTTTCTGCTTTCAAAATGCACCAAATGAATAAGTACATATTCTATGTTTGATATCCAGAACAGTGATAATGCGTTCTAAAATTACCGGACATACTAAAGTATGGTATCAGACAAAATCAATGTTAGGTTAGCGTTATTATTGCTTATCGTCACTTTTAGAGAGAGCTTTTTTTTTAACAATTATATCGTGACTCTTATTTGAGGATGATTACCCGTACAGTGATAACGAACTGATATGTGTGATCCCAAACTATTGGTAGGTGCATACCGTGTATGGAAATCTTAACACTTTAGGTAGTGTCTGGGTGTCAACTCAAGTAAGTGTTGTAAGGCTTGTGATCAGCAATCAACTACTCATGCCATTAATTCAATGTTTGTTTCAAAGGTTTACACTGAACGTTTTGTAGACAAACAACAGGCGACCATGTGAGGATCATCCTTTAAATATTTTCTTTTCTTTTTGCTCTATATATGTTTTTTGTTTTTGTTTTTGTTTTTGTTTTTTGTTTTTTTTTCGTTTTTTTTTGGGGGGGGGGGGTTTCTGTTTCTGTTTTTCGCTTTTGTTTTCTTCGTTTTGTTTCTGTTTTTCTTTGTTTTTGTTTGAACCAAATATATATAATATATTCTGCAAAACAGAAGTTCGATTTACAACCAATAACACAATATATATTCAATATTTTATGCACTGACAAAATTAAAAGAAATGTCATGAATATGTATGACCATCTAAATCTCAAGAATCATGTGACCATTGCGCGCACCTACGTCATCATTACGATTTTGGACAGGGTGATGGAAAAATCCCGAATAATATTATATAACGATATTCTAAGTTTTCAATTAATTGTACATGTAATTGTACATTTATGTCAAAATTGATTAGACAACTTCCAATAATTCGACATTTTGAATTGAATTCATTACATTTTTGTAATACATTTCAAGACTAAATTTTTATTAATGTTGAATTCTTGGCACTTCTATTATTAATATATTCAGTGAAAATTTTAAAAATTCAAAACTAGATATCTTTAGGGAATTTACTGACTTGTGTATGGGGTTGTAATTTGAATATTTAATATTGATTAGTTTTGTGGCCCCTAATTATACCACTGATAACTTATTCATAGTTAACTTTTCTCATTTATTTCATAATTGAATAAAACAAAACAAAGAAGATATCTCTCTTAACACCAATTTATTATTCTAAAATTACCGATTTTAATCATATATTTAATACTTTGTTACATCAACATGGGGGAATTGACATTAATATTCATATTTCAGAAATATGAAACTTGTGAAGAAGAAATGGAAATGTGATACATGGGAATGTCATCTGATGAAGAACAATATTCTTTAAGAGCCTTAAAACTAAAATATTAATGCCTGGGGACAATTCATAATTCTTGTATAAGTGTAAGTTTCTGGAATAACCTTTATCAGGTACGCTCATTATCGAATGATTGGAAAGTCAAATTTTAGAGATGTATACACCGAGCAATCTGTTTATCTCTACATTTGATTATTACTCGTTTCGAATGAGACAGTTCTTGCGCCTGAGGTAGTCTGTTGTATAGTTCAAAATGCATAACTATAGGATATACTCTAATGAATATGGATAATTCTAGTATGACAACGGTAGTATTCAGTGTATACTAATACAAACATAGATGTCAATATTAATGCCCACGACGCCTTTCTGGAATAATCTTTTATCAGGTACGCTCAAAGTCAAATAATTTAAAAATCTTTCTGAGCAAGAAATCAGTCAAAACGGCATAAACAGCATAGCCAAAATCGGCTAAGTTCACCTAAATATGTCCTCTATTCTCGTAGCATGATAAGTGATATGTTGTGGTTCCCATGTGAGATGATCTTTTCGGAGATCGTCATGGTTGTTTATATTGGGACCACCTGTATTGACCAAGTACAGACAATATAATGGCTAGGACCACCTGTATTGACCAAGTACAGACAATATAATGGCTAGGATCGCCTGTATTGATCAAGTACAGACAATATAATGGCTAGGATCGCCTGTATTGATCAAGTACAGACAATATAATGGCTAGGATCGCCTGTATTGATCAAGTACAGACAATATAATGGCTAGGATCGCCTGTATTGATCAAGTACAGACAATATAATGGCTAGGATCGCCTGTATTGATCAAGTACAGACAATATAATGGCTAGGATCGCCTGTATTGATCAAGTACAGACAATATAATGGCTAGGATCGCCTGTATTGATCAAGTACAGACAATATAATGGCTAGGATCGCCTGTATTGATCAAGTACAGACAATATAATGGCTAGGATCGCCTGTATTGATCAAGTACAGACAATATAATGGCTAGGATCGCCTGTATTGATCAAGTACAGACAATATAATGGCTAGGATCGCCTGTATTGACCAAGTACAGACAATATAATGGCTAGGATCGCCTGTATTGACCAAGTACAGACAATATAATGGCTAGGATCGCCTGTATTGACCAAGTACAGACAATATAATGGCTAGGATCGCCTGTATTGACCAAGTACAGACAATATAATGGCTAGGACCACCTGTATTGACCAAGTACAGACAATATAATGGCTAGGATCGCCTGTATTGACCAAGTACAGACAATATAATGGCTAGGATCACCTGTATTGACCAAGTACAGACAATATAATGGCTAGGATCGCCTGTATTGACCAAGTACAGACAATATAATGGCTAAGAGAAAAAGGACAATTAACGATGATCCACAAAACATGATACACAAAAACTAAAGATTGACAAATCCGAACCTCACTAAGAACCGTGGGTAAACTGAGGTGCTACTAAATTGAAGGTGATTTCTGCTCCATGAGTGACACCAGTCGTGTTACTCTTACTACAAACCCAGTAATAAGTCATTTGAACGAGGAAAGGGTTGGATCGTGATTATGACAAACGGAACATAGACGTGGTCACTTGTGACACAAATATTCCGTAATGGCTAAACAAGTCATAGTGGCGACCGTACAACTTTTCGACATTAGGAATCTTTGGATCATGCAGCTTCCTTTTTAGCAGCAACCAAGAAGATCATGATTGGAAATATAAAGTCTGGCAACTGAGAGATGTAAACTCCATAAGCCTGCTGGATTGTTGCTACATATAAGTGTAAATAGCCATTACTCTAGCTCTATCTTAAATAGTTTCTTCTTTTAAAGTCTTTGATAATTATTGACTCTGATTCTTGTCAAATCATCTAAAATAGATTCAAGGTCATAAAAAACCACATAAAAATCTAGTCAAGTTTTCTATTAATATAATAATCAGCTCATCAATTGAATAAATGTAGAACAACAATAAAAGCGTTGTTCCATTACTTTAATTTGAGTCTACATGTTAGTATAAAATTGGATATTCTTTCATGTTCATTTATAACATCCATATCTTTTCTTACTAAATGTAAAATTAGTACTTGTTTTACCTAGTATCGATATTTCTGCTACTTTTCAGATTTTTAAAAAAAATCAACCTCTCTCTCTCCCAGTATAATAATATCATAAATATGAAATCTCATAAAACATTTTAAGTGGTTCTACGTGTTTGTTTGATTAAGAAAATAACGTGAACAAATTCCCATTATCTAGTTTTCATAATGAAATAAAATCGTATTAAAATTAACCAAAAATATAGTTTTACCATTAACTAATTAACTTAATCGTTCAGTCCTGACTTTCTATCCAACAGCTTGAAGATTTAACATAAATACATAAAATTGTTTTGGTTATATATATTTTGGCTTTGAGCGTAGTTGATGAAGGTTATTCCAGAAACAGGTCATGCGCACCAAATTACATATCTACGTTTTTATTAGCATCTCAAAAACTGAAAATGAGAAAATGAGTAGGAGGGATGTAATGGTGACTTTTGTTAATGGTGACTGACTCGAACATGTTGAATTACACAGAAAGATCTGCTCATGGTCTTCAGAATAGCAAGTTCTGTAGATACATCTACGACGAATGCCTTAGAACTCTCTGCTAATGAACCTCCTTTTTACTGTTATTAACTGTTACAGACGATGGGTCAGTGTTTTCAAAGAAGACTTCTACAACATTTTGCCTCTAAAGTGTAATTTGATTGATTGATTGATTGATTGATTTTTGGTGTTTAACGCCACTTTCAGCAATATTTCAGCTATATCATGGCGACCAGTTTTAGTGATGGAAGAAGCCGGAGTACCTAGAGAGAACCACCGACCATGGGCAAGCAACTGGTAAACTTTATCACTTGCTGCTGCGAGTCCAATTTGATAAAACTATTTCATGTAGGTTTTGTGCAGGTTTGTTTATTATTTTAAGCCAATCAAAGGCTATTGTTTCCTGTAGCGACCATATTAGATGTAGGGGCGAAACAAATACTTTATATAGGCTCGTTGGTTTATGGTGTTTAACACCACTTTCAACAATATTTCAGTTATATGGTGGCTGTCAGTTTTATTGATGGAGAAAACAACCGACCTGTCGCAAGTCACTGACAAAGTTTATCACATAGTGTTGTATCGAGTACACCTCGCCATGAACGGGTTTCAAACTCACAACTTTATAGTGGTGATAGGCATTGATTGCACATGTAGTTGTAAATCCAACTACCATACGATCACAACCATGATGGTCCCTTCTTTTTATAGTGCTCGGGGACAAGCTATATATAATTCTAACAATGATTTTTATGAACGGCAGATGTCAAGTAATAGCAGACGGGACAAACAAACATGCACGAATCTCTGGACGTTTTTTAGTTTGTTTATATCTGTATGGAGGATGGAGATCCAATTAGAAAAAGTTGCAGGGTTGGCATCCCATTAACCTGTTTGATCTCGTCAACTTTTAGTGCTTATCACAAGCCGTGACCTGGATTTCCATTGTCATATGTAGTGGTTTTTGTTTTGCATTCAATGGTTTGAAGTGAGAGGTAATTGTTCTTTTCGTTAATATTTGTTGGATTGTTGACCATCACTGTTTAAAGTTTCTTTTCATAATTAAATTAAAGGAACCTACTGTGGCTGTTAAATGTAGATCAGCAATAAAAGTACTGTTCCTTTACTTTAATTGAGTGAGTGATTGTTGTTTAACGCCAACACAGCAATTGTTCAGCTATATCATGGCGAGAACAAGTTAATTTTCAATGAAATGAGTCCGCTTTGTACTAGACCAACACACTTAGTTGGATTTTAATAGTGCTAGCTCACCGAAACAGCAGTCCGCAGATAGACATGTCTCCCCACTCAGACACATTATCCTTATTCCGAGCCAACCAGTCTTTGCTCTTTCTCCTTAATACTGCTGCTTATCAGAGAAGTAACAAATACCAATTTCATAGTGTTTGGGTTGAGTCGAACAGGGCTCGAACCCACGATCTACCGCACTCGAGGCTAACCATTATACCACTGATGCGGTTACTTTAATTGAACACCCTTCTGTGACTGTTAAATGAAGAACAACAATAAAAGTGCTGTTCCTTTAATTTAATTTATTTGTGTCTATGCATAAAGTTGGATAGTCTCTCATGTTCATTTACATAAGCATTTCCTTACTTTTAAAAAGATATACATGTTCAGATATTATTTCCCCTTTATTTCACAAATCAAATAACAAAACATTAAAAAAAAAAAAAAAGGCATTTGTTATATCATTATATATTACTACTATATACACAGATTGCATGTTATTAAGACCAAAAATGTTGAAAACTTCTGTCACAAACATTTAAGATTTACACAATGATAATTATAACACCTTGCATGTTCTGTAATACAGAAATGCACAATGTAATTATAACACCTTGCATGTTCTGTAAAACAGAACTGCACAATGATAATTATAACACATTCTGTAATGCAGGTAACACAGGTAATACAGGTATTACAGAAATGCACAAAAACCTATGTACCTCTTCCTCTAAATCAATGTATGATGCCTCTGTCAACCGAGATAAATTGTGGACAAATAAAGGAAAATTAATTATTTTAGGGACGGACCATTTAACTTCCAGGGAGGGGGGGGGGGGGGGGGGGGGTTATAGTTTTTTTCTAAAAAAATATTCTGATTCCCAATGTTGCTGAAAAAATTCTGATTTTGGTGGAAGAAAAAAAAATAATCTGATTCAGAGTTTTTGTCATATAACCTAATGTTAAATTCTGAAGAAAAAAAATTCGCGCTCCGCGTGACAAGGAAATTAAATATTCTAACTCTTGAGTTGTCCGAAAAAAAATTCTGAACGAATCAAATAACCATAAACCCCCCCTGCAAGTTAAATGGTCGGTCCCTTAATGACAATGAAATCAGCTGACATATCAATGATACACAATGAAGAATTTTCTTTAGAAATCATTTTCTATGATAGTCACAATTATAAAGTAGAATGTCTTACACAATAAACATCCTCAGGTAACACATTTTTTTACCTGATACAACGTGCAAAACTGGTACATATTTATTTCTACACCAGGCTTAATAAAATTTTCGTATTGTGATTGGCTAAAGCATGACACGTCCATGACAACAGATATACGTGGATATTACAAAGCATTACCATGAGGAACCTCACATGCTTCTCTTCGCTGTTGTTTACAAAGAAAATACAATACTTGGATATCATTATTAATGTTGTTATTCCTGTATAATTTCATCCTGTTGATACCCACTAATATACGGGCTGTTTGATGAAAATATTTTGATTGTAAATATTTTTACGAATTGATTTCCTGATCCTTTTCACATGCATTACACATGCTGACATCATATTATCTATGGTGCCTCGTCCCACGACTTTGATCGACAACAATAACTTGGTCTGATTACTCTTCTTGTTAAAGTAAAATGTCTTATATTTGTATAGTTGTAAGATTCTACCAAAAGGTAGTACTTTACACTTTGCAAAAAGTATCAAATTTTAATAAAGTTGTTCTGCTAATTATAAAAAAAAAACCATTACTTTCATGTTAAACAGTAGCTTTAATTGATGCCTTCATTTGTCGGATTGACACCCAGACCAGAGGTAAATTCACTATCTACGTTCATATCCATAGATATCATGAGTTTTATGCTCTCTTTAGTATACTTTGCGGGCGTACTATGGTACTTCAGGATTAAAATCTACATATATAGGGTTATAAACATAGATTATTTATAACATACACAGTCGAACATCACACTGTCAATGTCGAATAGACAGATTATTTTTTTTGGAAGTAACCAAGTTTCAAGTTATCCGTGATATATTAAGCTAAAAGGTATCACAAAAAGATCTCAATTGTAACATCAAGGTATACAATGAAATGACTTGTCCGAGTTTGAAATTCGACTGTTTAATTTGATTCGATTAATTTGCATATTATTGTTTATAATTGTTGTTGTGAGATAAATAATGAAATAATAAACAAACACCGGTTTAAAAAATGAGACAAAATGTTAACATAATTTGCATGACTGGAATGTAAATATTAACACAGATTGAAATATTTAATTTCTAAGATGTATAATAGAGGTAGACATATTATTATCATATTAATAATTATAAATAAAGGTCCATTCATCATGATCTCACATCATTACATTTTCACTTATGAAATACCAAGATTGAAAATATTTAGTTCTTTGCAGTTGACTGTTAAGATTTTCTTTCCATCAAAACAATATCTTATCAAATAATTTTACAGAGATTAACATTTCACTGGTGTCCTTTTTTTTGCACAGAAGCTCTTGGTGTTAAGCAACAATCAATCAACTAATCAATCTGTTCAATAGACATGGAAAAATTGAATAATCAATACAAGTCAACTGCAAGTATTTACAATAAAAAATAGTGTTGCCTACCTTTGGGCAACTATAATAACATACTGATAGTAATGATTGTCAAAGTAAAGAAAAGTTTCTATTGTAGCCATGTGGCATCCATAGATTGAAAGGGAATTTGCTAGCATTTGTTTGTCAGAACTCAACTTTTCAAAGCAACAGACTTCCTTTGAGTAATATAATACATCTGAACCAGAAGATTTTTTTCTTCAAAAGAATAGACATTGGAAGAAGACACAGGGCTGCGATACATTTGCAAAATTTGCTAGCCACTAAATATTGCAACTGGCAATATAATTTGCTCCTAGATTTAGATTTATTATTTTTAACTATCTATTTTTAGATTTATTATTTTAAAACTATCTATTTTTATATTTATTATTTTTAACTATCTATTTTTAGATTTATTATTTTAAAACTATCTATTTTTATATTTATTATTTTTAACTATCTATTTTTAGATTTATTCATTTTAACTATCTATTTTTAGATTTATTATTATCAACTATCTATTCATGTATTGAATGCTGATTTGTGACTACAAGCTGTAAATTACTACAATAATAAGATAAGACTTGAGTGATTGCATTAAAGAAAAATTTTAGATACCAAAAGGGTACAGTAATCACAAGCCGTAAATTGAAGGACAGACAATACAATGACCAAAAGAAAAGGAACAAAAAAAACCAATGATGTACAAAAAACTACACAGAAAAGTCCAGATTGAGGGTTAAGGTGGGTGAGGGTGTGTGTCTTTTTACCACCGAACACGACCGAAAGCCTAAAAATTACCACAGAACACCTATAGACACTTTTCAATAATCACCAACACCTTCAGTGTATTAATATACATATTTAAGTACTAAATCAAAATTTTTGTTAGTGTAAATGTTTTAATAACTAAGTTAGTGACCTGTTTATTACCACCGAACACAATAAATTTACCACTGGACACATTCAGAAAAAATGAAATGGAAATACCTCATTAAAGTTGTGATGAGTGTAATAATTACTAATTTATTGAAATGGTTGACATTTTTATGGAACCGACAAGTATAACATAAAGAGGTAGCAATTTGATAATTTTTTAAAAATGAATTGAATATAGATCAGTAGGATGTGTTTTGTAATAATGGAATTGTTTACAAATTTGTCACCGAACAATAAGAAAGTTGTAGATTGTGAGAGTGTGGTATGCTACATTGCTGAAGACCAAGAAAAAGAATGAAAAATCAATTGAAAACAAAAGCAATGTCTATAGTGAGGTTAATATATAAAATGGCAATATCTTGAAAAGTACTTTAGATATTGCCATAAAATTTTCAGTACAGTACAGCACTACAAATGCCAAAAACTCAAAATCTGATTTGTCCTCATCTGGACCCCTTTTCTGAGCCATGGTCACATATGCGAATGAAAGCAAGAAAATGTTTTATTTTTTACTCAAAAAATTTCTAAAAATATTTTGATTTCAAAGAAAACAATTGAAGTTTATTTAACAGTTACGTTAAACAATACGATTTTACAATTAATGAAGACATACTAGAAACTTATTCGATCAAAAGGGAAATGTACCAAGCTGGAAAATTTTTATTTATTTGCCAATTACCGGCAATTAGTAAAGATCAAATAAATACATTTGTCTATATATAGGTGTCAGGTCGTATTCACACGTGATAATTGATGATTAATGGATGTATATTTCCTATGTACTTTACACATGCAGTATTAAATTGTGCATTAATTTTAATGAGTTTGCTAACATGCAAGCTGTATTTTGAATTAATAATAAGGTCTTTCATAGATTTAATAAAAGTAAAATAAAAATCTTTATATCATTAAAATTTTAATAATACGCTTTTCTTAAAATTCAGACTTGGAGTCAATTACTTTCAGATGTAATCGATTATATTACAATTACTTTGCAATTTTCATGATTACGATTACATCAATTTTCAAATGTAATCAATTAAATTACAATTACTTTGTAAATGTAATCGATTACATTACTGATTACATTTAATGTCATGACAACCAATACATTAGTGTTTTATGTTATTTTGTCTCATGTTTATCTGTCCAATATCTCTTCTTTTTTTTATGTACAAATGTATTTCTTACTCAGAGCTATGAATTACAATTCAGTTTTAATGTGATCATTACATGCAATAACATACAGTACATTGTAAATTATAAACAGCAATTCTCGTTTTCCTTTTTTTCATTAAATATGTTGTGTCTTATTACTATGACCAATATTCATATCTTATACTATATATAATAATATATACCAAATAATTTCAAACATCCTGACCAGTCAAAAGTTTGTTGTGGATAATAAACTAGCAGTCAACTTGTGCCACAGATAAAATTTGTAATTAAGATCTTATTTATGACACCAAATTATGCAACAATCACCATTACTAAATTTCATACCATTTCAATGTGTGTCCTTGATATATAATTCAGAAGATAAAAAAAACAAGTCATTCTGATTCTAAAAACCTGCTTAAAAATATGCATAATTTCTCAGTCTAAATATGAAAACTAAATCCTTAATTTATTGAAATGGGTTTAATTAAATACCCATTACAAGTAGTAACCCACAAATAATGAAAAGTATCATATAATCCAATAATAAAAGGAAAATCAGCACCAAAATAAATGTAGAAATATCACATATCTCTGAATATCAGATACAAGCCCCATTGGAATATTCTTTACAAAAAAATCTCATATTTTACAAATATTACAACTTTCTATTTATCAGTTAATTTGTAATATGTATGATTGAAAACATTAGTTATTCTACTATGAGTATCATAAATAAAATTTCTGAAAAATATAATTTATCTTTTGCTTTTTATATAATATCTTTAGTGAAATTTAAATCCCTTTTAAACTTTTTTAAGAAATCTTCATGAGATACCTATGTACATACATTTGTATGCTTTGGTTAATATAAAATATTTCTTTATCTTATGGAAATCATGAGGACATGGCGATAGTCTTTTATAGAAGTGATTTCATATATGAAATCTTAAAAGTTGTGTCAGATAATTAAAATTTTTAGTGTTTTACACAAGCTGCAAACTGTTTTCACTGAAATTTTGAAACCCTAAAGAAATTCAAATTGAGATATTATTTGATTGGATATCAAGTCTTTGAAGCCATAATTAATACTTAATATTTTTTGTACCTGTGATAGTTTTGATTGCAATTAAACATAGAATGATATCTTTTGATCATGTTGTGATTGCCACTTTTTTTTTGTGAGTTTTTAACAATTGAATTTCATAATACATTTGTATATTTTTTTATTTAGATGTCAATAAACTTTAATTTTTTTTTCTAGTAAACCATTCTACATTTTTTGTTAATAAATTTCATGAAGAAAATTAATTTACATAAATGATACATTAAATATCTAAGGAGATATACATTTTGTATGTTTCAGTTAAGACAAAATAAGTCAAAATGATGAAAAGTAATCTAAATGTAATCAGAAAGTAATCACGATTACAGGGTCAAAATGAATGTAATCGATTACATTATGATTACATTATGATTACATGTAATATAAAAAATGGCCAATTACAGATTACATCCGATTACATGAAAAAATGTAATCGATTACAACTGATTATGATTACAAATTACGATTACCCCATGTCTGGCTTAAATGGTTATTTTTCTGCATAAAAATCAAGTCAATCGATTGCAGTAAAAAGTGTTCGGCGGTCAAGATTAGTTCTTTGAAAATGTGCACATTGTGATAAAAAAGAAGTGTTCGTCGGCCATTTTTAGATGTTTTGTGGTAAAATTTAGTTTCTCAACATGATATTAAAAATTCCTGTATAGTGATAAAGAAAATGCGTTCGGTGGTGACTTTCAGGTGTTCAGTGATAGTTTTTATGAATTCGGTGGTAGTTTTTAGGAGTTCGGTGGTGTTTGGTGGTAAAAAGACGCACCAGGTTAGGGTTATGGTACTTAACACCATTTTCAACAATATTTGGTATATGGTTGCAGTGAGCAACACGAACCAATAATGATTTGACACTACCAATAATAATTGCTTTTCTAGAACTGTTTTATCAGTATAAAATTATGCAGACTTAAAGGAGAATGATTTTAGAATATTCATCATCATGTGGTATTTTTCTAAATTCTATATTGTGGATTACAGTGTAGTGATTTCATCAAAAGGTGTTGATATCTATGTTTGAATATTCATTGCTATATTTTGTTTTTAATATGTTTATCTCTTTCACTATACCTATATATAAGCAGTATACATTAAACAGATAATTGTATATTCAATAGAGTATATTACAGATAATTACTACAGACAAATAGAAGGTCAGCAGACAAGGTCAGATGATTCAGCTAGTCTCTAGCATTTGATAAAGCATTCTTAATTTCATTTGCTAAACAATGTGTGGGTATTGGTATTTGTAAAAAAAAAAATACAAATCCGATGAGGAAATATTTGCTATAAACATGTTTAATATGTCTATCATAGAGAATAAACAATATTCCAAGCATCCAGTGGATGTTATTAGTGGGCATTCTCTGACTATGCCTGCAGTCTTGAGGGTTCAATAATCCTCCCATTCTTTCAAGGGTTCTGTGTTAATGGTGTTTATCATTACTTTTATGATTATTTTTCAGGTACATCATGACTATCAGACTTTATGTGGGAGGAAAAGACTGAAAGATATAACAAACTGAACTGTAAAACTGCTGACTGTAGGTTGGTGTCTGGAAAATGTAACGCTTGAGGCAGATAAGGGGACTCAAACCCATGTCACTTGTGTTCGGTTTGTGGTAAAAACACATTGTCCTTAACCAATCTTCCCACTCCCTAAGCTTTGGTTCGTATATTGACAAACATTTCAAATCTTTGTGATTCTTGGGTGCTCAGGTGGGAAGTCGCTTGATATAAAGACAGTGGCCGATGTGTGTTGATAAGTATCAATTCAAACCTCCAGTTACCCGGCTTTCTCAGAGAATGTCCTACAGATACTTGCAATTCGTCTAGGTGAGTCTTGGACTTGTCATTTATGTTTTGAAGTCACAATTTTTTACAAAAAATAACAAAAGATGCACCAGTGGTACTCCTCAAAATTTGAGCCTACAAGGATTTCTGATGTCCATCTGTTTCCCATCCCAATAATCATTGTATATGTTATTTCATTTAAATATCCTATACTGAGATAAGTATACTTTTTAAGGTACTTTTAGTCAAATATTGGAAATTAAGTTGCTTAGACTGTCAGTTGTGTGCTTGAAACAGGTGCAGAGATAAAGCTTGAAGCGAATTCAATAGAACTACTTGAATGTGTAAATGCACCTTGATACATATACGTATCAAATATCACTATATAAACATTTCTAAACTAACATACAAACAAATAAATCATGTGATGGTATAAAGCTAAGTCTACATACACTGGATAATCATGACAAATTGATGGCAACACAGGCATAAGCATATACTGGAAGACACATTTGATATAAACTCCAGTTTTTGATTTAAGTCTTTGATTTCAATTGAAGGACCAAGTATTTAACTTTATGGGGATGGCAGGAGGCAATGTTTTTCTTTGTAATTTCTGTCACTAAATTTTATAGGAGAAAATTTAATTGATCTAAAAAAATGCTAAAAAAATCAGTAATCTATAAGTAAATTGGGCGGTCCCACATATTACATACATTTGTTAGACAAATACTTCTAATAGATAACAATCTTATTAAAGTTAGATGTTTGTTGGATCTCGTTTAGCTTTGTGTCCAGCAATCCACTAATATCTTACAGGTGTGAAACCTATAATTAATTTCTTTAAGGTTTTCTACTAAATTTTGAGCCTACCTGACCATTTTATCTTAAGTTTAATCTTTCGAAGACCATACATTTTCTGAAACGTCCATGATTCCTCTACGTTCTGTCAAAATATCAGGCCATGTTTAAAGTCTTGCAGTGAAATGCCAGGCTATGGAAAATACCTACTCTAAAAATAGCTCTGTCATCCCCCAGAAATTTCCTATTTATAGGTCATGCATCAAATCCTCCATATCCATATTAAAATACAACTAAATCAATCAAATTTGGGCTCAAAATAATCCTCATACATTTAACTTCAATTATCAATTTAATTATTCCATTCCATTCAGTATTTGTCACAATACAACAAAGTGAAAGAAACTTTTTTCTTTAAAAGGGACTACTTTTGTATATGTTCTTAGCTCTGATTGGTTGAATTACTGGTTTGACACCTACAGTATCTGGTACAGTGAAACCTAAATAAAGCAAACCTTGAACAAACTGGAATCTTGTATAAACTCAACTTTAAATTAAGCCACAATTTACAAAATATTTGTTAATTTAACCTGTATAATTTTTTTTTTAACAACATAATCATTTTATTTATTCTAAATTCTTGTTTGTTACAATTCTAATCAAGATTCCAAGCTTTTCTTGATGTACCTGTTACACACCACTGTGGTGGAGGTCTTTTAATGCATAGGTAAATGTCAATATGACTTACATATTATAGGGTTATTGCACTAATATTGTCCCAAGCAGTATATCATATATACTGCAAGGGACCATATTCCTCAATATTAGTGCAATAACCCTTTTATAATATAATACCAAATATTTCAGTCTGTGACAATTACATTTCACCATATTTCTTTCAACATGTATTAAATATAATTCCGCTATCTTGTTTATCTCTCGTATGCTTGCGTGCAAATATTGTTTTACTCGGAACCTCTCTAATGCATACTAAGCTTTGAGAAGAAAGAATGGAATGCAATATCGGTCAAGATGCAATATTTTTAACTCATTCGGAAATACTCTACTTTTTAGGTATATTCAGAAACGAAAACTAGGAAAAATATCAGTAAATATTGCATTTTTATTTTACAAAGAAATCTACATGAAATATTTGATACTATATTATAAAATAGCATATAGCCCTATGAAATATAAAAAAAAATTATAATTAGATTTTACTTAGGTACAATAAATAAATATCAATATCACATACATGTACTGAATAATTCTATGATAAATAAATATTAAATAAACAAATATGATATCTCTGTAACATAATAATAAATGAGATTCATATCTTGTATACATTTTAGTATAACAGGAATTTGAAATTTTGGACCAGAAATCGAACAAGGTTTTACTTAAAGGGGCATTATCTGCCAAAATCGTAAATTTTTTGCTACCCATAAAAACTATCAGATATGATTGATGCCTTAATAAAACGTGTTTCTGTAACTTATAAATGTTATGAAATGTACGCGCATTGGGGGAAAAAGGTGGAACTGCTCGTGTTTTGAGATCGATCAAGAAATGGACACCATCTTATTAATTATCGGCATTGTTTACGGGGTTTGCCAAATCGTCATTAAATCAGTACAACAATGCACTTATTTCTTATTTTCTGTGAATCTGTTTTTAGTCTGCGTTAATTACGGCCAAAGAACCATGCAAGTTTGCAGTTAATAAGCGACAAAATACAAATTATTCGTTTTTACCTGTCGCTAGTAAGGTCAGTTGCATACGGAGAAAGCGAGGTCAAATTATTTGCTTGCAAGGAAATAATAAATCGATGGTAATTTTCGTTCTCAAAAGGCGAAAAGTGGTATGATAAGCTGTTTAATGTGAAATATTTACCTTTATTTCATCATTTTAAAGCTATTTACCAATTTCCAAAACATATAATTGTTTTGGTCAAAATCGTAGCTAATGTCTCTTTAAATCAATAATCAAAACTACAGTACTCTATATTTTAAGTGTTAGAAAATAATGAAATTTGTCTGAACACAATATTATTTTACTACAAAAATAAAATTACAAAATACAATCAAATCTGTCCATGCAGTCACATCTATTAAAAGGACACATTTCATAGACAATTTCATATGCATTGAACCTCTTTTAAGAGGTCACCTGTCTTATAAGGCCACCTTTTCTGTGTCCCAAAGGTGACCTCTTAATATAGGTTTGACTGTACAGTTAAACAACACCTTGAACTAACATGTACCTTATTTACTTCAATAACTAACATTATGCTCTCTTCTTAGTTAATTGCATGGTAAATTATTCCTGAACAACTTGAATGCTACATTGTATCTTAATTTGAAATAAAATATCACTCTTTGAAAACACGTTATTTGTTGTTTATAGGAAATGAACTTGTATAACTCAATCTTAAGATTTAGGATATTTCAAAAATTTTAAAGATTTAATTTTCAATTTTAATTAATTATCCAAAGCTTTATGTCAGAAGTCAAGGAAATGCTAGTTACAAGAAGGAGATGTATTTTGGTTTGCCTTGATATTTCATTTGCCAAATATATAACACATTTAAATAATATAAAAAATTGTCCATAACATTTGTAAAAAAAAATTCAGTTCTTATGTGACAACAATAAAAATTACAGATACGGTAAATAATTTCAACAAAAATCACCTCTGGTAATTAAATATAAAGTTCAAGATTATCACAATCTGCCTCTTAATGTCTTGTATAATTTTTCACAGTTCGTATAGGGTGTGAAATACAAGGCAACATAAAAGAAAAAATCACATATAAAGTTAGGAATTAAAGGCCACAATATAATACATATTACCATTACTAAAACACCTTTAATGTGACTCTTAATCAATAGTGCAACGTCTCTGAAAAATTAAATATAGTAATTAGGTTTTTTTGTATTATTTGTAAATTTACAGTTCTTTTATTTCATTAATATAAATATAAAACAACAAAACAAAAACCTTCATACTTAGATATAACAATGAAATTGTTCCAAAATCGGTACAACAGATTGGATATGCACTTAAACTTCCAAGAAAATATCTTCTGAAATATCTGTACCATCGCGTCCTACATCTTGGGAAAACAATTCTCAGAACCCATCGTAGTAGATAATCCACACCCACATACCCGAAAATCCCTTTAAGGGTAAATTTCTGCGAATAATACTTATACTATAACTAATTGACGAGTTTCATTATCAAAAATATGTTACTCATGACCAAATAACGTTGTAACTCACTCATGCATGACATACTTTTGATAATGAAACTCGTCAATTAGTTATAGTATTTATTATATAGATAAAAAAAAATGTTTTGAATCAAATTTAATATAAGATGAGTTTAATTGCACTATATTACGTGTGTAGCGTAGGGATATACTATAATGTGTATCGCTTCAAAAAACATGGTGCCACCCACCCACGACAATAAAATAATTAAAATGCTTACCTTGAAATATTATTTTGGTTAAATTTGATCAAAATTGAAGCGTACACGAAGCCAAATAACGTCTAATTTTTATGTTTCAAACTAGAAGTCTTCATATGACGTCGACAACGAAATGGCGCGAAATATAGCAAGAGTGAAATTAAAAACGATAATTTCACTGTGAAGTTTTTATCTAACTCGGAAAATTCTGTAATTCACAGCTATCTATATAATAAAAGGCTTTTAACGGAAATGTATTATTACTAAAACTAACGTTATCCTCCCTCAAGCATAGGTAACCTCAGACAATTTTGTCCTGTTCACGTCTTTTGGTTTACTAAATCCCAAAGACTTTTAGATGATTGTGTTTTCCAATCTTTTGATTATGAGTGTACCTTAAGAAGGTTATTTCAGAAACGTGTTGTGCACACTAAATTTGATATTTACGTTTTTATTCTTTTAAAGATTACTGTTGATGTAGGGATCATACATGTATGAATTTAAGGTTGGTTGGTTTATGGTGTTTTATGCCACTTTCAACAAAATTTCAGCTATATCGTAGAGGTCAGCTTTCTTGGTGGAGGAAACCGGAGTACCCGGAGAAAACCACCCACCTGTCGTAAGTCACTGACAAACTTTATCACATCATGTTTTATCGAGTACACCTCACCATGAATGGGGTTTGAACTCACAATGTTAGCGGTGATAGGCACTGATGGCACAGGTAGTTATAAATACGATCATGGCCACGAATGCCCTTTATCAAAAGGTCAAATGGAGGAAAACTAGATAACTAATAAACTGTTATAAATTTTGCTCACCTCCATCCACCAGACATGAGCCATCGAACACCAGCAGCTTCTATGATAGTCAAGGCCAAACAATTAACCAGTACAAATCTAGACGTCCAGTAATGAAGACTCAGAAACTCCCAAGCAAATTGTCCCACCAGCAGATATGGCAAAAAGAACATCTTTGTTGAGAATTCAATTTCTTGCATTCTAGAAATAGGTTCATACTGAAAAAAAAAGATAAAATTAGTTAAACAAGGACAAAAATCACATCCCCTGATGATGAGCCATTTATCATATTATTATAAAAAGAAAGCTTAAAGTTTAATTAAACACTGATGGTCAACCACTCCATCCATATCTTTGATTTTTCTTCTCAAATGACATTTAGATTACTTGGCTTACCAATAGTTTGATAGATCAAAGGAGAAATGTACAAATTACCGATTTAACTACTATATGATTAGAGCCTACAGCTGTCACCAATATTATAACAAATAAAGACAGTTCATTTAGTAAATTAAAGAACAGAGTTCATCATCTTTGATATTCAACATGTATAGTTTCTGTTTGGCATCAAGATATAAACAGACAATATTATTCTGTTATTCTAGTCAGGTGAGTGTTGACATCTTACTCATGTGTAGAAAACACTTGCATCAGACCCATTATTTCACTAAGAGGGGAGATTTGGGCCCATAAAACTAGTATAGCCCACATTTTATTGAAGTGCCTCACAGTACAAAGCCATGAAAGTGAGTGGTCATGTATATGTAAAATGCATTGGAAACTGTTCTGAAAGTGTGATATTTCTTGTTTTTCAATTTTTAACTATTTAATAAATCTCTTTATTAATATAATTGATATCCAATTCACTTCTACTAATCTGTACTGACAAACACATAAATTTGAGGTAACAACTCTGTGGAAGGAGGAACCATGGCTATGTATGTCAACTAAAAACAAGAGCAAAAAGAACTGTTATTTTCATCATTTCCCCAAACTCAACATGCAAACTCCCAGTTCCCCAAACTCAACATGCAAACTCCCAGTTCCCCAAACTCAACATATAAACTCCCAGTTCTCCAAACTCAACATGTAAACTCCCAGTTCTCCAAACTCAACATGTAAACTCCCAGTTCCCCAAACTCAACATGTAAACTCCCAGTTCCCCAAACTCAACATATAAACTCCCAGTTCTCCAAACTCAACATATAAACTCCCAGTTCTCCAAACTCAACATGTAAACTCCCAGTTCTCCAAACCCCAACATGTAAACTCCCAGTTCCCCAAACTCAACATGTAAACTCCCAGTTCTCCAAACTCAACATGTAAACTCCCAGTTCCCCAAACTCAACATGTAAACTCCCAGTTCTCCAAACTCAACATGCAAACTCCAAGTTCCCTAAACTCAACATGTAAACTCCCAGTTCTCCAAACTCAACATGCAAACTCCCAGTTCTCCAAACTCAACATGTAAACTCCCAGTTCTCCAAACTCAACATGTAAACTCCAAGTTCCCTAAACTCAACATGTAAACTCCAAGTTCCCTAAACTCAACATGTAAACTCCCAGTTCCCCAAACTCAACATGTAAACTCCCAGTTCTCCAAACTCAACATGCAAACTCCAAGTTCCCTAAACTCAACATGTAAACTCCCAGTTCTCCAAACTCAACATGCAAACTCCCAGTTCTCCAAACTCAACATGTAAACTCCCAGTTCTCCAAACTCAACATGCAAACTCCAAGTTCCCTAAACTCAACATGTAAACTCCCAGTTCTCCAAACTCAACATGCAAACTCCCAGTTCTCCAAACTCAACATGTAAACTCCCAGTTCTCCAAACTCAACATGTAAACTTCCAGTTCCCCAAACTCAACATGTAAACTCCCAGTTCCCCAAACTCAACATGTAAACTCCCAGTTCCCCAAACTCAACATGTAAACTCCCAGTTCCCCAAACTCAACATGTAAACTCCCAGTTCCCCAAACTCAACATGTAAACTCCCAGTTCTCCAAACTCAACATGTAAACTCCCAGTTCTCCAAACTCAACATGTAAACTCCCAGCTCTCCAAACTCAACATGTAAACTCCCAGTTCCCCAAACTCAACATGTAAACTCCCAGTTCCCCAAACTCAACATGTAAACTCCCAGTTCTCCAAACTCAACATGTAAACTCCCAGTTCTCCAAACTCAACATGTAAACTCCCAGTTCTCCAAACTCAACATGTAAACTCCCAGTTCCCCAAACTCAACATGTAAACTCCCAGTTCTCCAAACTCAACATGTAAACTCCCAGTTCCCCAAACTCAACATGTAAACTCCCAGTTCCCCAAACTCAACATGTAAACTCCCAGTTCTCCAAACTCAACATGTAAACTCCCAGTTCTCCAAACTCAACATGTAAACTCCCAGTTCTCCAAACTCAACATGTAAACTCCCAGTTCTCCAAACTCAACATGTAAACTCCCAGTTCCCCAAACTCAACATGTAAACTCCCAGTTCTCCAAACTCAACATGTAAACTCCCAGTTCTCCAAACTCAACATGTAAACTCCCAGTTCCCTAAACTCAACATGTAAACTTCCAGTTCTCCAAACTCAACATGCAAACTCCCAGTTCCCCAAACTCAACATGTAAACTCCCAGTTCTCCAAACTCAACATGTAAACTCCCAGTTCTCCAAACTCAACATGTAAACTCCCAGTTCTCCAAACTCAACATGTAAACTCCCAGTTCTCCAAACTCAACATGTAAACTCCCAGTTCTCCAAACTCAACATGTAAACTCCCAGTTCCCCAAACTCAACATGTAAACTCCCAGTTCTCCAAACTCAACATGTAAACTCCCAGTTCTCCAAACTCAACATGTAAACTCCCAGTTCCCCAAACTCAACATGTAAACTCCCAGTTCTCCAAACTCAACATGTAAACTCCCAGTTCTCCAAACTCAAGATGTAAGCTCTTAGTACCCCAAACTTAAGATGTAAAGTGATATTCTGAAGACCTGTTATATAATCTTGTGTTTCAACAAATATAATTGACATAATCAAATGTGTAATGGGTCTACCTAAAATACTAAGCCAAAAACCTATCAGGCTATTACATATACATGTGCTTGCATGACTCCTTAGAAGTTTAATACATATCACCTTTATAATCTTTATTTGCTCACAAAACAATATAATATAAATACCTCTATCTTAACCTCATTTTTTTCAACAATACACATGTTGTAACTATAGATAGGTGATAAGATAATAAATAAAACTAGGCTATAAATAACCAAACATTTCAAACTCAACTTTAAAACTTCCCAAAGCCTGAATGTAAAACAAATATACAGAATAGAAATCTAAGATTGTTTTATTTATTACTCTCAGTATGATATGAATGCTATAAAATACATAACTGTAAATGTACATTGTCCAGTCTCTGAGAGTTTAGTTATTTATTTAACCAGGGTGTCTAACGCCACTTTCAATAACATTTCAATTATATCATGGTGACAAATTTTATTGGTGGAGGAAACCGGAGTACCCGGAGAAAACCACCAATCTGCAGCAAGTTACTGACAAACTTTATCACATAATGTTGTATCGCCTGAGTGAGATTCGAACTCACAGCATTAGTGGTCACAGTCACTGATTGCACAGGTAGTTCAGTTGTAAATCCAAATACCATACAAAAACAACAACCCTTTTATCTAACCAGGATTCTATTAAAAAACATTTTTAACACCAAACAGACTGCGTTGAAATTAAAAAGTAAACCTTTTTTCCATTTATTTTATTGAAAACTGAAAAAAAAGTGGGAAAATGGCAATGGATGAAAAAAAAAACTCAGTAGCACAAGATTTTTAACAGATTCAACTACAAAAAGGAACAAAAAAGAATCAACAAAGGGCACCAGCATGACCTTTAGTTGGAGTTAATGGACATTCTTATGGTTCTTCGATCAAGAGAAACAAATAACCATATTCCGTACCCTTTTCTATTTTGGTATTTGCTTGTACAAAGTTTTCCTTTAAACTTCTTCAACGGATGGTAATACATAGAATCATATTTTATCGAAATATATATGAATTCCTAAAGAAAAAGGTGTAAACATTGATACAGATTTCTTTTATATGCACATGCTTGCCTATCCATCCTTGTCAGCTGTAAGTTATCTGGATCAAAATTAATTACCATGTAGGTCATGCCTAATTTGTGATAATAGCAGGATTTTCAGATGTTCAATGCTTAAACAAAGCATGTCTTAAACTGCCAGAAAATGACAGATAACAATTACCAAATCTTGCCTATTTATCTATTCATGCCAGCATATTTATCTGGGTCAAAGATAATTAGGTATGTCATGATTTGTGATAATAGCACGATTTTCAGATTTTCATTTATTTGTTTGTCTCTTCAATTCTAAAACTAATCATGTTTTACTGCAAGAGAATTCGAATGACAGACAAAAATAATCCAAAAGAGAAGACTCCATCCCTTTAAAACCGTTTGGATACATGTTATAATCTTGGTACACTCGATAGCCTTATGTAATATCATTCTTATTTCACATATCAATAAATATGATAATCTTATAATAATAGAAGGAAAGTTACATGGTGCAAAATATGTCTTATCAAAATTAATTTGCTAAATTTGCCAGAAAAGTGTGCTATTTTGCTTTTAAATAAACATTATAGCAGACTTCAAGTCTGTTTCAGACAATAGCTAACATTTCAACCTTTACACAAGATATATACCACCTCCTGAGGTAACTATAGATAAAACTTAACCTCTATCATCTGTTTAAGTCAAGAACTCTTCAGGTTAAGTACCTCATTACTGCTCGTCAAGTCGGCCTAACTTCAACATAGCTTCAACATTTCACATAATATTATGCGTCATCATCCTACAGCTTTAACTACAGAGTGCTCCCTTAGCGTCCTGCATTCATTTACACTCCATGTTTAATCAGATAAGTAAAACTATTAGTGCTCCGTCATAACGTTTCACCACGATTTCTGAGGTCAAGTAATTGCAGTGCATACTACTTAACAAATACCAAGCCACAGATAGCTGATATTCCCAGGGAATTAAACGGTACCTCCCACCATAGGTTCATTAGGTACAAATCAATAGATCATGTGGTAATTGAAAGTCATATATTTTTGAATTTCTTCAATCTAGAAAATATTCAACAACCAACATTTACAGAGGCATATGGTAGTTGGATCTATAACTACCTATGCAATCAGTGCTTATCACCAATAACGTTGTGCATTCGAATCACGTTCATGGCGAGGTGTAGCGGTACTTGATACAACATTATGTGATCAAGTTTGTCAGTCACTTGTGACAGGTCTGTGGTTTTCTCCGGGTACTCCGGTTTCCTCCACCAATAAAACTGACCACCACGATATAACTGAAATATTGTTGAAAGTGGCATTAAACACCATAACCTTAATCCTAACCCTCATTTTCCTATAGTGACCTATCCTAAATCAATGTTCTGGGGTGACAAACATCTTAGATTTTCAATTAACACATACAAAAAAAACACTCCCAGATATTTGGTAGAGGGCCATCCAAGGAACGTTCCAGTCAAATTTCAAATAAGAATAATTTTATCATATAGTTTTCCTATAGTGTTACATCAATTTGCTCCAGCGATCTCAGAGTAAATGATTAAAATGTGACAAGCTAATGGTCTAAGTCATTGACAACAACGGACCAAAAGTGATGACAATACCTCACATAGATATTTGGTCCAGATAACCAAAACTAAAAAAATGGTTTTTTTCCAAAATAATTTTCAGATAAATCTACTAATGATGAATATAGGTTTTTTCATAAATATATTATATATATAGACATAAGCCACAACATTTAACGATCAACAAGATCGCAAAAAAACCCACCAACCACAACCATATCGCTTCCTACTTTACTGTAAAGATAATTGCTATTCACATATTTACAGATTTACTTATTACTTATCTCAATTTGATAAGTGAGTTCAATCAGTTTAGCTTGACGGAAAATCTTTGTTGTAACTTGTATTTAAGAATTAATTGTCTATGTTTAATTGGCAAAGCAATTATAAAATTCAGTACACAGCCAGTACAAAATACAGTCATAATGAAAGTAACAGCTACTATATTGATAATATTAATATCACAAGCTGTTATGTAACTTTCAAAATCAACAACATTCTCAAGACATTGAACAAAAGTTTTAATAGTTAATTGTTTTCACTTCGATCAGTTCATCATAAACTGTTATGTAACTTTCAAATCAACAACATTCTCAGACATCGAACAAAAGTTTTAATAGTTAATTGTTTTCACTTCGATCAGTTCATCATAAACTGTTATGTAACTTTCAAATCAACAACATTCTCAGACATCGAACAAAAGTTTTAATAGTTAATTGTTTTCACTTGGATCAGTTATGACTTTATTAGAAGAAACAGAATCACTGATATATACAGGTTTGAATTAAATTAGCTATGTCTTGAGGGAAGCCAAGATAAAGATAGAGGTAGATTACTTTTTAACTTGTGTCTCCATCTATTCATTATGAACCCATCACTTCATCTCTCTGTGGATGTTAGAAAGTTAATCTAATATTCCCTACCCATACTATCAATCTGTCAACATATATGAAATATCAGGATAAAAATATCAGCTTTCCATTCAATATTTGTAGTAAGCTTATTTCATGGTCTACAGAATTTGACTCTGTCTTGGGAGTAAACACAAACAACCTTTAATTGACCTGTCAATTTCTTTCTACATTAAGAATTTAATCATTAAAAACAAAAACAATCCTAATTTTTTTTTTATTTAAACAAAAAATGTGAGGAAATTGTATATATAGATTCCACCAAGCAATAAATAGATTCTAAACTATATATTTTATGGTCTACAAAATTTGACTTGACATGGGAGTAAAGAAACCTCAAAAGACCTACATTAAAGGATTTAATCATTAAAAACAAATAATCCTATTTTTTTCATTTAAAAAATCTTATCTAATATAGATTCACCAAGCAATAAATAGATTTCAAACTAGAGTATTTTATGGTCTACAAAATATGACTTGTCTTGGGAGTAAACAAACCTGAAACAACCATTGGTTTAAGAGCACTTTAGGACTCATGTTGATCTGTTGTCTATGTATATATATACTGACTCTAAATAAAATTTACTTACTTACTTACTTACCTACATTAAGGATTTCATTATTTAAAAAAAAAAATACAATTCTAAAATTTTGACTGCAAATAATTTTACTACTGTATTTTTTCTGTATTATTGAATACAGTACATAGTCTCCCACTTATAAGCTTAAGGACACTCCTTTCTGCCATGAAAAAGTGGCCTTACTTAGAACGGTGGCCTCTCTTGAGGAGGCAGGTTAGTAGTATTGTACAATCTACTGTTTGTACTCTAGAAGTAATTTAAGACAATCTGGGGTCATGTTTTCAGAGGTATCCTAACAAAGTTATGTCTTAAAATATGTCTTGGAATCAATTTTAGGGACTGTCTTAGGATATGTCTTAGGATTTGTATTAAAGCTGTCTTAGTACAATCCTATAACTGCCAAGCGTATTGGTCTAGTACAAAGCAGACCTCATCATCATCTCATTGAAAATTAACTTGCTCTCGTCATGATATAGCTGGAAAAATTGCTGAGTTGGCATTAAACAACAATAACTCACTCACTCCCCTATAACTGTCCTAAACTATATATACATGTGTATATGCATTTAAATAAGTAATATTTTAGGTCATGTCATAACTTGAGACAAGGTTGATGACCACACTTAAGACTAAGAATCAAGATAAGTTGTATGACCAATCAAAGAGTTAGTGAGTGATTGTTGTTTAACACCAAATGAACAAACTTCAGCTATATCATGGTGATCAACCTGAGAAATGTCTTGATCTTAAAACACTTTCCAAAACATGGCATCTGATGATGAAGATGAGGGAATCACAAACTTTTGTACATGGTATTACAACAATTAAGTTGTCTATGAAATACTCAATCTTTCCGGCTAAAGACAAATACTCTCTCCAGATGATGACGGATGTCATATCAAAATAATAAGAGGCTTTATATGAGGGGCTAAACAACATCTAAAATCTTGTACAGAGAAAGCCCACCCATAGGCAAAGTAAGATCCCTCCCCCCTTCTGAGAGTCAGAGATTTTTTTCAGATTAATTAAATCCATCTCTTTTCTTTTTATATATTTTATTAATTGAAAATCACATACAAAAATAATGTAATTATCGATTATCCTTCAGACATAGGGGCCTTTGTGGCCATAATCGTATGGTAGTTGGATTTATAACTACCTATATCAGTGCCTATCGAATCCCGCTCAGGCGAGGTGTACTCGATTCAACATTAAGTGATACAGTTTGTCAGTGACTTGCGACAGGTTGGCGGTTTTCTCCGAGTACTCCAGTTTCCTCTACTGATAAAACTGGCCGCCACGATATAACTGAAATATTGTTGAAAGTGGAGTTAAACACCATATCTCTAACCCTAATCCTACAGACATAGGTTACATTAGCCGATTTTGGCTATCCAGTTTATGCCCATTTCATTTCCTGCTGCAAAACACTTTCCAATCTTTTGACTACGGTATGAGTGTACCTCAACCTGATGAATGTTATTAAAGAAACGTGCACTAAATAAGATATCTTATATCTTTAATACAAAATATTGATACAATTATTTTTTGAGAACTTGCCATCCATATATCCACTCCTATCGTATAAAATCCTACAATTTGAAAAAAATGCCTACAAACTTTTATTAATTAGTTATAGTAGAAATCACTGTTCTGGACCCTCTTAATAATGACCTCTGTAGTATATTTCTATGAAAGATATTTATGACTAACATAAACTACAATTTTAAGACAGGATGATGGATGATATAATAATACAGAAGACAATTTCGTAGAATTTTAAGCAGATGACGTGGATTTTTGTTTCAAATGTGACTTAATTTTCTATACATCTGCAGCAAACAAGTTTTTTCTCTAATAGTTCAAACAAAATATTTTTTTTTACCAATAATTTTTTTTCTCAATGTGTTTTGATGATTATTAGTTTGTGTATTTTTTTTATCCATCATGTATGAATACTAGGTCATTTGTATTTATAACACTTTTCTATATTAAAATAAACAATTACAAAAAATTTTAAAGTTTTTAAAAAAAATTCAAAAATTAAAAATTATAAGCAACAAGTTATTTTGGCATCTCTATTTACTAAAAGGAGTTTATCTTCATAAATGTAGCTTGTCAAAACATAGGTGATACTCTTATAAAAACTGGTTTTACTACATGTATGTGTATTCATATGACAATATGGAAATACATGTAGTTTATAAAGACATACATCATGAACAAATAAAAGTGATTTTGTCATGTGTATGCACATAGCACATAGTCGGATCCAGGGGGTGGGGGTGTTCAGGGGCCGGCACCCATTATAGACGCAAAGACATGTTTAAACAGAAAAAAAGTATTTCCAATTTGTCCTTGTCATTTTTCTTTTCACCATGTTTTGTCAGTTTCACTTTGAATTACGCCTTAGTATCTTTTGATTTTTCTTAAAACAAACTGCTTTGCAATCCGATATTTTTCACCAAAAAAAAAATGGGTCCCCCCTTATGGAAATGTCTGGATCCGCCTCCGATAGCAATAAGGATATTTTAAGAATTATGATATAGGAATAAAATCCAGACGTTAACCAAATCACAACGATTTTTTTATTGAAAAGTATATAAAGATCAAACCAACTAGATTTTTCATCTACATGAGCACCGGCATGATGGCAATTGTAAAAACGAACCTTTTAAAAGAACACTGACATTGACGTACCTTAAATCAAATTGACAACCACTATATTTACTAGCATTCCCTAATATAGCAACTAGCAATTTCATTGGTGCATCATCTCCGCTGATAGCACTTAGAAATTAGGTAGCTATATGCCAACTAATTTAGGCAGTTAATTGGTTAATGGCTTCTGATGTATGAATACCGATGGTCTAATACATTTTGTCAGATAATTGCAATATCAAATTCACGAATCTTCCCCGTAGGAAGAAAATAGAGAGACTGCGTCAGCAACAATTGACCAAAAAGGATTAAACGTAATTATTTGTTACCCATAAATCTCCTTAAGCCAAATAAAGTTAATTACCAGATTCTCACTCTAAACCGATCGTAATGATTATTAGGCCTACTGAAATTAACTTAACATTACTACATATCATCTGTAAAAAACAAGCAAAACAACGCGGCAAAAATATGTTTACACATGAAAACATGTTAACTTTGATGGTTTTATGTCTAAGCAATGTCAACAGAAAATTGGTTTCATCTAGTATCTTATCCCCTATTTTTCCATTCATATGTCATATATTAAAAAAATTATCAATTATACAAAAAATGTAGATATAAATCCACAGTGAAATGTGTTTCAAACTTACACCTAGCATACAACTATTTACATGTAGTTCGTCTCTCTTGTCTTCTAAATTTCCCTGACAAAAATGTGTTTTCAAAATGAGAAATTCTTCCATTTTTCTAGCTAGTTATCAAGTAAGCAGAATTGCTTTTGTTAAATTCTTGAAAATAGCAATAAGCATAAAATTATTTTTCAAAGGGCTATTATTTACATTACTTCCACATGTCAACCTTTTAAGATTCCTGTCAAACTGATGTAAAATATTACTGAACCAATTTACAACCCTGCTTCACCCACCTAGTCCTTTCGTTATCTAAATATTTCAAATGTTTTTTAATAGTCCATCATTTGTCACTTGAAAGACGTTATAGCTTTACTGTTGACTTAGCTAAGACCAAAGAAGAGGGATTTGGATTGTAATTTTCATCTAGAATTCCAGATTTTTGTATATAGGAAATTTCAGTAAATTCCGGTATACAGTATAAATGTGTCGTGCAACATATAAATTACTTCTCCTTAACATACTTTAAAAGTTTCCCTATTGCATTAACAATTTTGCAGGATATTTGTACCTATAAAATGAAGCTGTTCATGAAGTTATGAATAGGTGTTTAACATCACTTTCAACAATATTTCAGTTATATCGTGGCTATGAATAAAATTTTATCAACTTCCACATAATGCCAGATTGTTATACTTATGATCATTTTGTGGTATATTAATACTATTTATCTAAAATTTCATCATTTGTCTACTGTTTGTTATTAAATCTAATACAGTGTAGCATCATTAATTGTATCTTACAGACACAGCACTTACATTAAAGCCGTACATACATAAAATTGCCTTTCTTCAGGCCTCAGTGTCTTATATAAGATTTAAGAACCTTAAATATCTTTTTCTTTCATATTTTTGTATATATATCAAGTAAAGTATTTGTGAAATCATTTCTATTTTTAAACTAATTAGTCTGAGTATTATTTTTAGAAATTTAACCCCAGGGACATCTTTCCATTATCAAAAAATAAAGGAATGTTTTTTCGAGAAACAGACGTTAAATCAATCAAATTTGAAATTTAGGAAAACAATTCCAGATTAAGTTCAAAATAAAATTCAAGTCACAACAAGAAGATTATTGGAAAAGCAATTGGGAAACATGACGTTGCTTCCAGATTTCCAATTTTATTCTGTAAGGAAACAAATTTAAACATTATAGACTTTGACTGTATATCAAGTATGATTCTATAAAATTGAATATCTACATTTAAATGTCATTTCTCAAACTGAAAATGTCAAAATTGCATTACAAAGAGAAATTGATTACATGATGCACAAAATATTAATAACTGCACAACTAATATAGCTATCAGAATATGAATTCAATTCATCTGGTTTAAGCCTACCATAAGGTCAACTGATATTACTGTCGCTTAAGGTGCGATCAAAATACTTTAATATTCACACAAATTTTGCATTTAAATCTTAAAAACATGTTTTTGCTATCAACACTAGAGTTAGGTTGATTGACTGATTTATTGGTGTTTAACGCCAACTTTAGCAGTATTTCAGCTATATCATGGCATCTAGAGTTAGGTATGACAAATAATTTCATTTAAATTATTTAATGTCCTAATCCTTAATAAATGTATGAAAATAATTATTCCTATTGTTCGTTTATATCTTTACAAGTATTGTTGTTGCATATACAATTGTAGAGAGGAAAGTGAGCTGGGATTCCATTAACCATTTAACCCTCACCAAAAGGACCTGGAATTTCATTGTCATGTCATATATATCATGGTCTCTTTTCTGTACAACAATTTGAGATGAGGAGTAGTTGTTTGGTTTGTTGATATTGTTGAAAATTGTTGACAATCACTGTGTACATGTCGTGAAAAGGCTGCAGAATACTTGATTCAACATTGTGTATAAGGACTCGGTGCGAATTGTGCATGCTTTTGTTAAAAGGTACCTGATGGTACTAACCCATTTAGCAATATTAAAATTAAAGATAGATTTCCACTTTTCAGTTACTCTTGAGAAGGCAATATAATATATTTAAATTTTCCTTAAGATTTGATTTGGAAATATTATTTTCCAACAATGGTCCCTCAATTAATAATAGCTTAAATCATAGGGGCCATCGTGGTCGTGATCGTATGGTAGTTGGATTTACAACTATCTGTACAATCAGTGCCTATCACCACTACAGTTGTGAGTTCAAACCTCGCTCATGACGAGGTGTACTCGATACAACATTATGTGATAAAGTTACTTGCGATGGTGGTTTTCTCCGGGTACTTCGATTTCCTCCACCAATAAAACTGACCGCCACGATGCAGCTGAAATATTGTTGAAAGTGGCATTAAATACCATAAACCATCAACCAAACCAACCGTTTCTACAAAAACTGAAATTCAAAATGTAGGTTTATTGATATCTGATGGCTACAGACTAAGGTTAATACATGGACGTTATCATCAACAGGTGTTTTTACTGTTCAATTGAACTGATTAATTAATAAAATTAAGTAAATATTTGTGATACTTCATTGAGATTGAATAGCAATGGTTTACATTTAAATATCTAATGGTGTCCTAGAACTACTATCCTTTTATAACCCAAAGACCTAATGTTTCCTGATAAAAAGATTGATAATGTTTTAACTATTTTTTATTTACATCATCTAATGTACCGTTATTTTCTCTGATACAGATAAGACAAAATTTGTTTGTGTTTCCTGGTTTCACCACAGTATGATAATAAAGATAAGGACAGATGCGTTTTTCCCCTGTCAATGTTTTCAGGGATGTTTGATCAATAGAAAAGTTATCAATTTTGTTGAAATTAATTACTTCTAAAAAACAGCTGTAAATATATATATATTTCTTCTTTTTTTTAAATTTCTAATCCTATTAAAAATATATTTGATTAGAAAAGTGCAAGAAATATAAAGGCACTTTTATAGTATCCCATAAATAAATAAAAAAAAACATTTTTAAAAAGTCTAAAAAAAATATTTTATTAGAAAAGTGCAATAAATTTAAAGGCACTTTTATACTATCTAATAAATAAATCAAAAAATAGTTTTTAAAAAAGTTGAAAAAAACCAAATGCCCTAGTAACAGTTCTTCTTTGATCAATTGTAATTACAATCCTGTTTATTTCAATGTTTATGTCATGTTTCCTGAGAATAATCATTTCATTAATTCTGCAGTCATAACTCAAATCTTTTTTTTAACTTCCTGCACAAAACTACCACATAAAATAAGAATGCACATTTTGTGCAATTTTATTGTCACAAAAGCCATTTTTTCTTCTTCAATATTTAAAATTAATTCTTCCATAAAATTAGAACACACATTAAATGTTATTTACAATATAGTTTGAAAAGAATATTTATTTAAAGGCATGCTAGTTAACAATGATTTACTGCTCTGCCTACTGAGCATAGCAAAAGGAGTGTAGACACAATAATAAATTTGTCACTGCTAATACAATCACACCTATATAGTGTTTTAATTCTTTTTTTTTAGCTAGAGTTTCTTTATTACTTTTGTTCTCAATTTACGAACTAGAGGATCTCAAGAGCTTCTATCACTCAACTGATTTATAATGGCAATGAATAAAACTTAAAATGATAATTATCCAGTGACAGTCATCACTAGGTAGAATCTGTTTGAAAAGTGCAGGAAGGAATTTCGTAAGGAAATTAGAGAGAAAAAACACAAAACATTACTAAAACAGACTACATGTATATAATTAAAATTCAAAATATTGGACGTTGGTCCCTTTTGTTCCCTAAAAATTAATTCCATTCAAATAAATCATATATCTGACAGTGGAATTTCATAATGTTGAAATCTTGTTCTTTTGCTCTGTGATTCATACTTAATGTAAGAAAAAGTCAAACATAAAAAATATCAATGAAAACCCCCAAAAATTAAAGTAACTTCTCTCGTTAACAAAAGTACATGTAAACTTTTTATGTTGTATAGAATATCAAGGGAGTAGTTCAATCAGCAGCAAGATTATATATCAATGAAGTAAAATATTATACAAAGTGCATTTCCTTTTTATTTATTGATGTCATGGTGATTAAAAACATGCCAAATAAATCTACCAGATATGTAATCAATTTTATTACAAAAAAAAATTCTTTGTATCTTTATAACTGGACTAAAAATAGAAACATTGAATCATAACACTGGTCTGGTTCGTAATTTTACGACCCTTACATAACATAGTCCTAGAAGTCCAATTCAAATGCATTAGCTCAAATATGTCTGAAATGCATGTTAAAATTACATAATTGTTGCATGAAATAGATAAACAAGATGTTGCACGCTACGTCGTGCTAAGAATACCCCCACTCATTCATTTGTAAGTCGCACGGTAAACAGGAAGTAGATGTGCTGTAAACCTGGAAAGAGGAGACACAGTACAAGTCACCATGCCAAAGCCATATATCAAATATAAAATCATTTCTTCCAGTAGAAGCTGAGATAACTGTTACGAAAGTTTTCATTACAGCAAACATGAAAAATTCTAAGTCGCACTGTAAACAGGAAGTAGATGTGCGGTAAACCTGGAAAGGGGAGACACGGTACAAGTCACCATGCCAAAGCCATATATCAAATATAAAATCATTTCTTCCAGTAGAAGCTGAGATATCTGTTACGAAAGTGTGAACGGACAGACGAACAAACAGACGGACAAACGGACGGACAAGCTGATTGCAATATAGCCCCCACTCTATGAGTGAGGGTATAATATGGTACATTTTCCCCCATGGCTTACCGGTACTCTAGAACCCATAAAACAAACTTATATGGGTGGTGGGTTGGTATAAATTTCAAGCAACACATATGCCTATCACACATACAATTTCAAGAATATATTTTGTAATTCCTTTACTATTTCACGTGGAATATGTATTCAAACAAGATGTTGCACGCTATGTCGTGCTAAGAATACACCCACTCGTTCATTTGTGTCAAATTTGTATATATCTCAACACTCATTACCAGAAAATGCTTGATGACTCCACATGTCAATTTCACCAAGATAAGCCTTGTAATATATTACATGATTGATTGATTTATTGATTGGTGTTTAATGCCAACTTTAGCAGTATTTCAGCTATATTGTGGTGTGGTAATATATTATATTGGTATCTATTTCAATTATTTCATTCATTGCACTTTTTATGCCAGTATAAGTATTGGGGAACTGAAACTAGAGGCCCAGTGGGCTGAGCCTGTGTCGCTCACCTTTCATTCTGCTTTGAGGAAACTTAATACAGAACCTTCCATAGGTGCTTCCCACCAAATTTCGGTTCATTTCGCTATGCAGTTTCAGAGAAGAAGATTTTTTAGAAATTGACCAACCAGAAACAAGAATTGCTTATGGCAACCATGTTTGTTAACAGATCGGGACAAAATTAGCAGTCTTTATAGAGTACCTTCCATATATGTTTCCTACAAAGTTTTGATTCATTTGGCTAAGCAGTTTCAGAGAAGAAGATTTTTAGAAATCGACCAATCAGAAACAAGCACTGCCTATGGTGGCCATGTTTGTCTACGGTTCAAAACAAAAAGAGCAATCCCTATAGAGGACCTTCCATAGATGCTTCCTATCAAGTTTCGGTTCAATTGGCAAAGCGGTTTCAGAGGAGAAGGTTTTTAGAAATCGACCAATCAGAAACAAGAACTGCCTGTTGTGGCCATGTTTGTTAATGGATCGGGACGAAATGAGCAATCTATATAGAGGACATTCCATAGCTGCTTCCTACCATGTTTCGGTTCATTTAGCAAAGCGGTTTCAGAGGAAAATGTTTTTAGAAATCGACCAATCAGAAACAAGAATTGCCTATGGCGGCCATATTTGTTAATGTATCGGGACGAAATCAGCAATCTTTACAGAGGACTGCCATAGATGCATCTTACCAAGTTTCGGTTCATTTGGCCAAAGGATTTTAGAGGAGAAGAATTTTAAAAATCAGCCAATCAGAAACAAGAATCGCCTGTGCCGGCCATGTTTGTTAATGGATCAGGACGAAATGAGCAATCTTTATAGAGGACCGCCCATAGATGACACCTACCAAGTTTTGGTTCATTTGGCGAAGTGGTTTCAGAGGAGAAGATTTTTAGAAATCAACCAATCAGAAACAAGAATTGTCTGTGGTGGCCATGTTTGTTAACGGATTGGGACGAAATGAGCATTTTTAACAGAGGTCCTTCCAAAGATGCTTCCTACCAAGTTACGGTTCATTTGGCCAAACAGTTTCAGAGGAGAAGAATTAAAAAAATCAGCCAATCAGAAACAAGAATCGTCTGTGGTGGCCATGTTTGTTAATGGATCGGGACGAAATGAGCAATCTTTACAGAGGACCTTCCATAGATGCTTCCTACCAAGTTTCGGTTCATTTGGCTATGGGGTTTCAGAGGAGAAGATTAAAATGTGAAAAGTTAACAAACGACAGACGAAGGACGATGGACGCCAAGTGATGGCAAAAGCTCACATTGTCTTTGACAAGGTGAGCTAAAAAATCCTAAATGATTAATGTACAAACAAGAAGCCTACCTGGAATAAGTTATTGTAATTAGTATTGTTAAAACATTGTGATTATCATTTAGATAAATAATCAATGTATAAGGAGCAATAAATATCAAATCAAATATCAAAATCGTAAAAAGAGGCAAAATCGATACCCCTAACACACAAATACATGACCGCTCAATTTCATGGCTTGGTACAGGCACTTCAATACATTTTCCAAATAATCTTAAAAAATATGCAAATAACATATGTTCCCCTCCAAAAAAAATTCTTCATATTTATGAAAAGTTTAGGAGTTCCCCAAATACAAACAAAGGCAACTTTTGTCTTTTTTTTTTTAAAAGTTTAAAGACATTCAAAAAGGGCAACAACCCCTCCAAATTTGTTCATTCAACCTGTCAAAACAATATGCACATCACCATATAATAATATGAAAGCATGCAAAGTTGTAAGGAATTCCCATTTTGTTTTTACTAACTTCTGACATTTTAGATTAAGAAGAGTTTGAAGATACCAAAGGGGTAATCAGAATCTGTATATCGAAGAAGAACAGATAATACAATGGTCAAAAGAAAAAGTACAAAAGGGTTCTCAAATATATCTTTTATTGTAGGTTTACCTAAGGACTATTGCTTCTGAACTGGGGAGATTTCATCAGAGTAGGTATGATTTGCACAAGAAAATTATTCATAGAAAAACTCTGAATACATGTATATGTCAAACATTAACATCATAAAATAACTTAAACAAGAGTAAACCTCATCGGGAGAGGGGTATAAAAAATGTTGCTAAATATATGTAACAAAAGATGAATAATCAGTACTCATCCTAATATGATATTCACCCACCTTTTTATGTTTAAAAAACAGTTGTATCATAAAATATTATTGGACTTTCAAAATAAAGGAAAATAGGTGTTTTCCCAAGAAAAACCATATTTCCCACTCTGTAAACACCATAATTTGTAAATATTTTACTATGACATGGCAGATAACTCTAATTGGTTTTATGGAAATTGTGAAATGAAGATTTACTTCTAGTGAAATGATTTGATTTAATTTTTAGTGTTTAATGCCACTTTCAGCAATATATCAGTTATATCATGGCGACCAGTTTTAGTGGTGGAAGAAGCCGGAGTACCCTAAGAGAACCACTGACCATGGGCAAGTAACTGGTAAACTTTATCACTTGTGGCTGCGAGTCGAGTGCACCCTTTTTTGTAATTAACAAAGCCGGGCGCGAACCCACGCCGTATTGGTGATAGGCTTGTATGAGTTGCTAGGTAATCCAACTACCTAACTCATTGAGCCACCCGGACCCTCTAGTGAAATGTACAATCACTATTCAAAAAAGAAAATAAAAATTATTATGGAAATCTATCTATCTACACTTAGATTTAGGGAATAAACTGCATTGTATTTGAAGTGCTGCCACCGTAAATCATCTGTTTTACTGTCGCAAATTCATTTTACCTGCCAAAATAGTTCTGTAGTTATATACCTTTTCGATTAAAAATCAAACGCTTTACAAAATATTCCATGATCTATTATGTAATCATAATCGAAAATATCAACCTTAAAATTTTATTTAGCTTAAATAACAATTTTAATAACAAATTAAATGTGTGTCACTTCAAATCGATATTCTGACACATTTTCCAACATGGTAAAACATAAAATTTACCTGTAAATGCAATTGACCAATGAAATTGCTTGTTACATAACCAATTGTATTAGAATGTATTTTTGTAATAACAAATAGCACTGGTTTCATGTCTCTGAATTTTCTGAGGGTCGTGGTCGTGATTGTATGATAGTTGGATTTACAACTACCTGTGCAATCAGTGCCTATTACCACTAACGTTTGTGAGTTCGAATCCAGCTCATGGCGAGGTGTACTCGATACAACATAAGTGATAAAATTTGTCAAAGGCTTGCGATCGGTCTGCGGCAGATCCAATTTCCTCCACCAATAAAACTGACTGCCATGATATAACTGAAATATCATTGAAAGTGGCATTAAGCACCATAACCCAATCTAATCTCTGAATTTTCCATTCAAAAAGAGGAATGAAGAAAAAGTAGTTAATAAATTGCTGCCCTGGACAACAAACATATTCTCTATTATGAAATGAAATTAAAACATGCAGAAAGCATGTTTGCTTTTAAGCTAAAATACAAATATGTAAACCAAAAATCACTTACATAAATATCTGACTGTTTGCCCCTTCAAACCAGAAGTAGAGATTGTTGTAACAATTTTATTCTGCTTTTTAATATGCATGCCAGACTCTTGTCAACAAGGCTTAAATTACACTACTACAAAAATGGCATACACTGATCATTTTGGAATTTATACCAGCATCTTCTTTAAAAACAGGAATGTATTAATGTTATTTGCAAAAAGCAATAATTTAGCTACTGGGTAAAATCCACGAGAAAAAATATATACACAGAAAGTCAAGGTTATTTATAGACTAATAGGTTCTTACATACGTTCTTGGGAAAGACCGGGTGATCTTCCACGAGTGATAGAAATGTTATGTCTTTTCGCGAGTGGAGCGCAGCGAAACGAGCAAAATGAAACACAAATTTCTATCACGAGTGGAAGATCACCTGGGCTTTCCCAACAACACATGTAAGTACCTATTTCTTCCGTAAACCAACAACTTTCACTATCGCGAACTCCTAGAGACCCCCCGCCATTGATCAGTAACTAATTTGCATAAATTATCAGATCAATATCATAAAATTGAGCGCTATGAAATACACATCACATAAAATTGACTTTTGTGACATCGATTGATAAACTAAGTAGCTTTCTACTGATATTTGAGCTTTTCTCACTAATATTTTATTGAAAGTACAGTATTTTCCTTCATGAGAAACCCCATACATGAAATATGACGTGACACATATTTTGACGTCATTGAAGAATGACGTCAAAGGTACGGAAAAGGACATCTAGAAATACGAAAAAATGAAAATAAAAGAAACAAATAAATTTAATACGGTTGGAGTCTGTATTTGAAAAAAAAACAATGGTTAAATCCATAATATATCTGTTATTCAGCTATCAGACAGGGTATATAATGTGACATTCCCGGCTTAAGATATATATTCAAATGATTTTTTTCTTGTTAGAGGCGTTCTGATTGGATGTCACAACGAGTAAAGATGAGTGCACGTGCACTCGTCTTAACTCAGCCGTCTCAACCCGAAAACGGCCATTTACGGAAGAATATGATCCAGTCATGTACTTTTGTTAGTCTTCAGCTTGGAATAACCCACAGAATGAACAGCCATTGTAAATATTGTAATAATCCTGTGCATGCATAGCCTTATATAATTAGCTCATTGACCTCAACTAACCCTGAGCATGAACAGCCATCGTAAATATTGTAATAGTGCGGTGCATGCATAGCCTTAGCTCCTTGACTTAACTAACCCTGTAACCATGGTTATATAATTTTTAGAATTGATTATTGTTATTTGCCTGCTGAATTTTGCTATTATGCTCAAAATCACACCTGATTCAGCTGACTTACCTTGTTTTGATTTCCAGATAACCATCCTAATTTCTGAAACTAATAGACGACTGACAGGAAAATATATACAGACATCAGACAACAGATAGAAATTAATGGCAAATGATTGTTTTTTTTTTTATCAAGTGGCACAATCAAGACACACTGATAGCTGTGTACCCATAGCTCTCACTTTTTTTAGGGGGTAGGGGGGATCATTAGACCTACAATATTCCACCCTGTATGCGTAATTGTCCAGAATATAGTAAGTTCGGTATTTTATTAATAAATGTAGGATTTTTTGGACTACTGCTGGCAGAAGTGACTTCGTTTTCAGTAAGAAGTTGATCACGTAATGTTGTATGGGGTGACACCTAAATATAGACAAGAGTTGAACTCACAAAATATACTAATTTAATTCATATACATCTACCATACGATCATATTGCCTTTAAGTTATTTCAGTAATTAATACATTTTTCCTTTGATCTCACTGCTGAATATTGTCTGTATCAATAGACTGAAACTGAAATATATCAGTCAGACTCATGTCAAACACGTAAACAAAATGATGTCAGTAACACTGAAACTGAAATATATCAGTCAGACTCATGTCAAACACGTAAATAAAATGATGTCAGTAACACTGAAACTGAAATATATCAGTCAGACTCATGTCAAACACGTAAACAAAATGATGTCAGTAACACTGAAACTGAAATATATCAGTCAGACTCATGTCAAACACGTAAACAAAATGATGTCAGTAACACTGAAACTGAAATATATCAGTCAGACTCATGTCAAACACGTAAACAAAATGATGTCAGTAACACTGAAACTGAAATATATCAGTCAGACTCATGTCAAACACGTAAACAAAATGATGTCAGTAACACTGAAACTGAAATATATCAGTCAGACTCATGTCAAACACGTAAACAAAATGATGTCAGTAACACTGAAACTGAAATATATCAGTCAGACTCATGTCAAACACGTAAACAAAATGATGTCAGTAACACTGAAACTGAAATATATCAGTCAGACTCATGTCAAACACGTAAACAAAATGATGTCAGTAACACTGAAACTGAAATATATCAGTCAGACTCATGTCAAACACGTAAACAAAATGATGTCAGTAACACTGAAACTGAAATATATCAGTCAGACTCATGTCAAACACGTAAACAAAATGATGTCAGTAACACTGAAACTGAAATATATCAGTCAGACTCATGTCAAACACGTAAACAAAATGATGTCAGTAACACTGAAACTGAAATATATCAGTCAGACTCATGTCAAACACGTAAACAAAATGATGTCAGTAACACTGAAACTGAAATATATCAGTCAGACTCATGTCAAACACGTAAACAAAATGATGTCAGTAACACTGAAACTGAAATATATCAGTCAGACTCATGTCAAACACGTAAACAAAATGATGTCAGTAACACTGAAACTGAAATATATCAGTCAGACTCATGTCAAACACGTAAACAAAATGATGTCAGTAACACTGAAACTGAAATATATCAGTCAGACTCATGTCAAACACGTAAACAAAATGATGTCAGTAACACTGAAACTGAAATATATCAGTCAGACTCATGTCAAACACGTAAACAAAATGATGTCAGTAACACTGAAACTGAAATATATCAGTCAGACTCATGTCAAACACGTAAACAAAATGATGTCAGTAACACTGAAACTGAAATATATCAGTCAGACTCATGTCAAACACGTAAACAAAATGATGTCAGTAACACTGAAACTGAAATATATCAGTCAGACTCATGTCAAACACGTAAACAAAATGATGTCAGTAACACTGAAACTGAAATATATCAGTCAGACTCATGTCAAACACGTAAACAAAATGATGTCAGTAACACTGAAACTGAAATATATCAGTCAGACTCATGTCAAACACGTAAACAAAATGATGTCAGTAACACTGAAACTGAAATATATCAGTCAGACTCATGTCAAACACGTAAACAAAATGATGTCAGTAACACTGAAACTGAAATATATCAGTCAGACTCATGTCAAACACGTAAACAAAATGATGTCAGTAACACTGAAACTGAAATATATCAGTCAGACTCATGTCAAACACGTAAACAAAATGATGTCAGTAACACTGAAACTGAAATATATCAGTCAGACTCATGTCAAACACGTAAACAAAATGATGTCAGTAACACTGAAACTGAAATATATCAGTCAGACTCATGTCAAACACGTAAACAAAATGATGTCAGTAACACTGAAACTGAAATATATCAGTCAGACTCATGTCAAACACGTAAACAAAATGATGTCAGTAACACTGAAACTGAAATATATCAGTCAGATTCATGTCAAACACGTAAACAAAATGATGTCAGTAACACTGAAACTGAAATATATCAGTCAGACTCATGTCAAACACGTAAACAAAATGATGTCAGTAACACTGAAACTGAAATATATCAGTCAGACTCATGTCAAACACGTAAACAAAATGATGTCAGTAACACTGAAACTGAAATATATCAGTCAGACTCATGTCAAACACGTAAACAAAATGATGTCAGTAACACTGAAACTGAAAATATCAGTCAGACTCATGTCAAACACGTAAACAAAATGATGTCAGTAACACTGAAACTGAAATATATCAGTCAGACTCATGTCAAACACGTAAACAAAATGATGTCAGTAACACTGAAACTGAAATATATCAGTTAGACTCATGTCAAACACGTAAACAAAATGATGTCAGTAACACTGAAACTGAAATATATCAGTCAGACTCATGTCAAACACGTAAACAAAATGATGTCAGTAACACTGAAACTGAAATATATCAGTCAGACTCATGTCAAACACGTAAACAAAATGATGTCAGTAACACTGAAACTGAAATATATCAGTTAGACTCATGTCAAACATGTAAACAAAATGATGTCAGTAACACTGAAACTGAAATATATCAGTTAGACTCATGTCAAACACGTAAACAAAATGATGTCAGTAACACTGAAACTGAAATATATCAGTTAGACTCATGTCAAACACGTAAACAAAATGATGTCAGTAACACTGAAACTGAAATATATCAGTCAGACTCATGTCAAACACGTAAACAAAATGATGTCAGTAACACTGAAACTGAAATATATCAGTCAGACTCATATCAAACACGTAAACAAAATGATGTCAGTAACACTGAAACTGAAATATATCAGTCACTCATGTCAAACACGTAAACAAAATGATGTCAGTAACACTGAAACTGAAATATATCAGTCAGACTCATGTCAAACACGTAAACAAAATGATGTCAGTAACACTGAAACTGAAATATATCAGTCAGACTCATGTCAAACACGTAAACAAAATGATGTCAGTAACACTGAAACTGAAATATATCAGTCAGACTCATGTCAAACACGTAAACAAAATGATGTCAGTAACACTGAAACTGAAATATATCAGTCAGACTCATGTCAAACACGTAAACAAAATGATGTCAGTAACACTGAAACTGAAATATATCAGTCAGACTCATGTCAAACACGTAAACAAAATGATGTCAGTAACACTGAAACTGAAATATATCAGTCAGACTCATGTCAAACACGTAAACAAAATGATGTCAGTAACACTGAAACTGAAATATATCAGTCAGACTCATGTCAAACACGTAAACAAAATGATGTCAGTAACACTGAAACTGAAATATATCAGTCAGACTCATGTCAAACATGTAAACAAAATGATGTCAGTAACACTGAAACTGAAATATATCAGTCAGACTCATGTCAAACACGTAAACAAAATGATGTCAGTAACACTGAAACTGAAATATATCAGTCAGACTCATGTCAAACACGTAAACAAAATGATGTCAGTAACACTGAAACTGAAATATATCAGTCAGACTCATGTCAAACATGTAAACAAAATGATGTCAGTAACACTGAAACTGAAATATATCAGTCAGACTCATGTCAAACACGTAAACAAAATGATGTCAGTAACACTGAAACTGAAATATATCAGTCAGACTCATGTCAAACACGTAAACAAAATGATGTCAGTAACACTGAAACTGAAATATATCAGTCAGACTCATGTCAAACACGTAAACAAAATGATGTCAGTAACACTGAAACTGAAATATATCAGTCAGACTCATGTCAAACACGTAAACAAAATGATGTCAGTAACACTGAAACTGAAATATATCAGTCAGACTCATGTCAAACACGTAAACAAAATGATGTCAGTAACACTGAAACTGAAATATATCAGTCAGACTCATGTCAAACACGTAAACAAAATGATGTCAGTAACACTGAAACTGAAATATATCAGTCAGACTCATGTCAAACATGTAAACAAAATGATGTCAGTAACACTGAAACTGAAATATATCAGTCAGACTCATGTCAAACATGTAAACAAAATGATGTCAGTAAACACTGAAACTGAAATATATCAGTCAGACTCATGTCAAACACGTAAACAAAATGATGTCAGTAACACTGAAACTGAAATATATCAGTCAGACTCATGTCAAACACGTAAACAAAATGATGTCAGTAACACTGAAACTGAAATATATCAGTCAGACTCATGTCAAACACGTAAACAAAATGATGTCAGTAACACTGAAACTGAAATATATCAGTCAGACTCATATCAAACACGTAAACAAAATGATGTCAGTAACACTGAAACTGAAATATATCAGTCAGACTCATGTCAAACACGTAAACAAAATGATGTCAGTAACACTGAAACTGAAATATATCAGTCAGACTCATGTCAAACACGTAAACAAAATGATGTCAGTAACACTGAAACTGAAATATATCAGTCAGACTCATGTCAAACACGTAAACAAAATGATGTCAGTAACACTGAAACTGAAATATATCAGTCAGACTCATGTCAAACACGTAAACAAAATGATGTCAGTAACACTGAAACTGAAATATATCAGTCAGACTCATGTCAAACACGTAAACAAAATGATGTCAGTAACACTGAAACTGAAATATATCAGTCAGACTCATGTCAAACACGTAAACAAAATGATGTCAGTAACACTGAAACTGAAATATATCAGTCAGACTCATGTCAAACACGTAAACAAAATGATGTCAGTAACACTGAAACTGAAATATATCAGTCAGACTCATGTCAAACACGTAAACAAAATGATGTCAGTAACACTGAAACTGAAATATATCAGTCAGACTCATGTCAAACACGTAAACAAAATGATGTCAGTAACACTGAAACTGAAATATATCAGTCAGACTCATGTCAAACATGTAAACAAAATGATGTCAGTAACACTGAAACTGAAATATATCAGTCAGACTCATGTCAAACATGTAAACAAAATGATGTCAGTAACACTGAAACTGAAATATATCAGTCAGACTCATGTCAAACACGTAAACAAAATGATGTCAGTAACACTGAAACTGAAATATATCAGTCAGACTCATGTCAAACACGTAAACAAAATGATGTCAGTAACACTGAAACTGAAATATATCAGTCAGACTCATGTCAAACACGTAAACAAAATGATGTCAGTAACACTGAAACTGAAATATATCAGTCAGACTCATGTCAAACACGTAAACAAAATGATGTCAGTAACACTGAAACTGAAATATATCAGTCAGACTCATGTCAAACACGTAAACAAAATGATGTCAGTAACACTGAAACTGAAATATATCAGTCAGACTCATGTCAAACATGTAAACAAAATGATGTCAGTAACACTGAAACTGAAATATATCAGTCAGACTCATGTCAAACATGTAAACAAAATGATGTCAGTAACACTGAAACTGAAATATATCAGTCAGACTCATGTCAAACACGTAAACAAAATGATGTCAGTAACACTGAAACTGAAATATATCAGTCAGACTCATGTCAAACACGTAAACAAAATGATGTCAGTAACACTGAAACTGAAATATATCAGTCAGACTCATGTCAAACACGTAAACAAAATGATGTCAGTAACACTGAAACTGAAATATATCAGTCAGACTCATGTCAAACACGTAAACAAAATGATGTCAGTAACACTGAAACTGAAATATATCAGTCAGACTCATGTCAAACACGTAAACAAAATGATGTCAGTAACACTGAAACTGAAATATATCAGTCAGACTCATGTCAAACACGTAAACAAAATGATGTCAGTAACACTGAAACTGAAATATATCAGTCAGACTCATGTCAAACACGTAAACAAAATGATGTCAGTAACACTGAAACTGAAATATATCAGTCAGACTCATGTCAAACACGTAAACAAAATGATGTCAGTAACACTGAAACTGAAATATATCAGTCAGACTCATGTCAAACACGTAAACAAAATGATGTCAGTAACACTGAAACTGAAATATATCAGTCAAACTCATGTCAAACACGTAAACAAAATGATGTCAGTTTTAAAAGTCTCAACACACATCGACATACAATTTTTTCCATAATTCACTACGATTGACAAACGTTATCACTAGGAATACACTAGGTTGTTCTATCAAGACTTGCTGCTATTCCAGCGATAATGTCCAGTCTTTGCCTTAATTTTGTTCACCTACTTGCCCGAAAACCAAATTTAGAAAAAATTTCTATTTATTCAAACAAATTCTTTCATAATTTTCGCTTGTCCGAATCCACTTTTATTTGTCCCAGGCTTCGGGCAAGTGGGTTAGTGTGAAGACTGAATGTCTGACTCGACCTTCAAAACTGCCATTATTCTATAGATATCAAGTCTGCACATGCATACATCCTATGGCACATGTGGGTCAAACTGATACTATGCTATAATTGTATATGTAGAAGTAAATTTCAAATATTTTATTGAAGAAATCATTTATAGAAGTAAATCTGTACTATGCAATTGTGGCCACATCAATCTCATGACAAAAAACAAATCCATTTTACACCCATTAATATAAAAAAAACTTACTATGTTAAGGTTTGTGACATACTCTTCTTGTTCTTCAGGACAAGTAAAATGTACAAATGGTAAAAACATGTTGTAATATTCAAAAAAATACAGGTAGAGCATGGTCAGCCGTGGGTAATCTTTGATTCCATACAACAAGAATAGTGCATAACCAGGATGAAGTGACTGTAAACAAAATATATAATAAAAATAATGGTGGCCATTTTGAATAAAACATAATGGTGGCAATATTCAATTTTAATATCATTTTCTATGCCCTAATCAAACATTAATGTCTCGTTTTACTATTTCAAGATTATTGTTTAACTCACATAAGACCATAATCGCATACAGATAGAAGTAAGTCCATACAATTGTGGCCAGATCAATCTCATGATAAAACACTGAACTTGTATTACATACATTAATACAATGCAATTTTTCAGCTATGTCATGGCGATAAAGTCTATTGCAAGCAAAACATATCAATGATAGTATTTTAACTGAGAATTTGTCAAGATGAGATCACTGATGTCAAAATAAGGTCACAGAGTTACACATATGTGTTGCTTGATAATAGTCATTATGTGTGTACATATCAAAGACAGAATTTACAATTCATTGATAAATACAATATAAACAATATATTGCAAATATTTCATGGCACTGGGGGTCATATGGCAGTATATGGACCAGTCCGTCACCAAAAAAATATTATATGGACCGAAGCTTCTGATGTCCACGTAATATTTTTTTGGTGACGGACTGGTCCATATACTGCCATATGACCCGAAGTGACATGAACTATTTGCTATATTATACTTTTTATCTAAAATAATGCAGGTACCTGGCCAGTCCATATACTACCGGTCCATATACGAAAATAGTGACCGGCTGCGCTAACAAAGACAAATAGGGAAAATAAAAACGTAAAGTGTAATATATATATATATATATAATGTTTAGAGAAAATTAAATACTTTATATTCCCATAATGTTGAAGGTAGCTTCATGCCCGTCCCTCTAAGACTTTCTATAGCTGACATAATTGCTGCTTGATGTAGTGGTTTTGACACATTTAATATTGACTCTAAACCAGTTTCATCTATAACTAGTAACAATCTACCATCTGTAATAAACAAAACAATTGGAAGTAAATTTGCATGAGTCTCCTTGATCTTTGATTTAACTCAAGCTTATATATATATGTTAGAGAATACGGAAGGAGCAATCAAAATTGGACAATCCAGAGAAACTGGCAATACAGAGCACACAATACGAAGAAAAACACAACACAATATATGTTGGACACCACTATATGTAAACAAACACAAATAATGTATATAAGACATGAGCCCTCCTACAAACAACTGGAGGTAGAGAAGAACCAAACACCGTTTTTATGTTTTGGAAAATGCTACTCTCACATCTAACTTAGAAATATACCAGTACATAAAAAAGAATCAAGTAAATATAATGTGTTAGGGTTAGGGTTATGGTGTTTAACGCCACTTTCAACAATATTTCAGTTATATCATGGCAGTCAGTTTTATTGGTGCAGGAAACCTGAGTATCTGCAGAAAACCACCGACCTGCCGCAAGTCATTGACAATGACAAACTTTATCATATAATGTTGCATCGAGTACACTTCGCCATGAACGGGATTCGAACTCCAAATGTTAGTGGTGATAGGCACTGATTGCACAGGTAGTTGTAATTTCAACTACCATACGATCACGGCCACGACGACCCCTAGTAAATATAATAATGTTTATACATGCACAAATGTTATTGTGTATTGAAGTGAGACTGCTTGCAAAAAAAATAGCAATTCTTATAACATTCCTGCATTACAATGTATGTACTGTATTCTCTTATTTTGAACATCCTGGTATTTAACAATTGAAGGAGGTAAATAAAAGCCAACAGGAATCCTCAGGATTTTACCTTGATTTAAATGAAAATTTTGAATTTTATTTTTGTAATTTAAAATAAACCTATCATATATAAATTGAAGAATATCAAACTAGAGATCTGATTTAGTGTCAACAAAGACCAGAAGTTAATGTAATTACTATATTTAAGCTATGTTGGTAGATATAAAATAAATTAATATGCATTGAAGTCTACGTAGAATCCCGAGGATTTTGCTTGGCGTCACCTTCTAATATATTTTCTGTATATATCAGAAATGCTAATCATTGATTGATCAATTACACAATGTGATGTCACTCCGGAATCGAGAATTGAAAAGTGAGTTTAATGATTTTTATAAGGAAATTAAAACATGATTTCACCTTGTACACATTTTACTTGTGAATTATGTCCATACGTTGTGTGTACTCTATTTTAAAGTTTCAACAATTTTTTTTTTAAATGTAATAAAGCAAAATTACTCTACCAACTCATCAGAATTACTATATATTTCTCAGAAAAATCCAACCAATCATCCCAAAATAAAATACATGTATGATTACGGACACATTCCACAATATACAATCTATCCATCAATGTCAACACTGTTAGTTAACAAAAAAATACAAACTGAAGAAAAAATTCATATATTAAATTTGTTCAATGACACACTGTGTACCATTCATGAGCACCTGGGTTCATCCCCGGTTTACGAGTGGGATCTGTGCTGCTCATCTTTTTAGTTTTCTGTGTTGTATTGTAATTTTTTGCTATATTTGTCTTCATCGTGGGTCTTATGTGCCCAGTGTCTCTTCTGGATTGTCCATTCTTGTTTGCTCTAAACAGTTTACTCTAATGTTTATATTCTATAGTATTAACAATTATTGTATGTAGAGGTGGAAGACAATGCATTTTTAAGTGTGGGAGAGTACATTTATCAGCAGCATACCAACAGTGTTATTGAGAAGATTTTCTCTGTAAGGTTCTGTCCATCTTCCAAGTTCAGACAGCCATGAATGTACATCTGCTGTGGTCCATTGTATAACATTCTTCTTTATCAATAAACCATCATCAATGTTTCTCCAGAACCATACTAAGTATAAAATCTGTGAAAGAAAAAAAGGTCTAAAGCACAGAAAAAGAAATTTCAGCTAGGATTTCCCGGTAATTGTTTTATCAATTCAGTGAGTGACTCAGCAAGTGATTGTTGTTTAATGCCAAATGAGCAATTTTTCAGCTATATCATGGTGAGATTAAGTTACATTTTGATGAGATGATGATGTCTGCTTTGTGCTAGATCATGCTGCAAGCTTTAGCAGAAGGAGCAAATTCCAATACAAAAATCTTTCATTTGACAAGACTGAACCCACAATCTACCACACTTGAGGTGAACATGCTAACCATTACACTACCATATTGGTTTTGTTAATTGGTTTTCTAAATAGTATCAAATATTTGCAGTAAAGATGCTCATCTTAGATGCAGGAAGGTGATAGCAACAAAATAGGGATCATATGGCTGTGATTGTGTTTGAATGGCAGTTGGATTTATACCTACATGTACTATGTAATCTGTGTTGATCACCACACATTCTTGTGAGTTTGACTACTGCCCATGGCAAGATGTACTCAATAGAATACTTTGTTTGTCAATTACCGGTACATGTACTTGCAGCACTGGACCGTGGTTTTCTCTCTGAACTCTAGTTTTCTCCATAAATAAAACTGACTGCCACAAGTATACATTGTAATTGAAATACAAATGTATTAATAAAAGTGATATTTAACATCATCTTGGAATAGAGGATGGATCTGTCATATAAGCTTATGAAATACTTACTGTAACTATCCCCAACATAAAAAGAAATCCTGAGCAAAAATCAGCACCATTTCTGTTTCTATTTCTATTCCAATTAAATTGGAAATTATTTGCACCCCTTTGTTGTCCTGGTGTCATAGCTTTGTTGTAATCATCGATCAGTTTCTTTGCCTCCTTGGTTAAACATCTTTCGGTTCTCTCTGTCACTACGCCTTTGAAAGATTTTTCTATTAAGGTTCTGAAATAGAAATGCATCAAATTATGTTGAACAAAAATGAAAGAGATGGTTAGAGTTAGTGCTAGAGTGTATGGTGTTTAATGTCACTTTCAATAATATTTCAGCTATATCATGGTGGTCAATTTTATAGGTGGGAGAAATGAGAGTACTCGGAGAAAACCACTGACCTGCTGCAAGTCACTGACAAACTTTATCACATAATGTTGTATCAAGTACATTTTGCCATGAGTGGGATTCGAACTCACAACATTAGTGGTGATAAGCACTGATGGCACAGGCAGAACTTTGTAAATCCAACTACCATACGATCACCACCACAACGAACCCTCAGTAGAAAGTGAGTAGTCTGCAGAACAAAAATGACTATCACATTTAAATATACGGATGTTAAATCTATTAATAAATATGACCCTTTATTATGAAATTTTATCAAAAATATCTCATTTATTTATAGATGTTTTTCTTATAAAATTTGATCATAGATAAAGTCTGATATCTAAAGTGAAACCTGTCTAAGCAGAACCCTGAATAAAACTTTTGTAGGAAATACTCAAGGGAGATAACTAACATAGAATGGGTACATTGAAATATTAGTAACTTTTACATTTACGGTTTTAACAAATGTTAAAAGACCTTTTTAATAATTTGTTGCGGTAAATAAAGATGAACCCATGAATATATAAAATAGTATAGTGTATTGTTAGATACAAATTGAATGTATGTGATATTATACAATGAGTGCAGTAGATCGTGGGTTCGAGCCCCGATCGGTTCAAACCAAAGAATATAAAAATGGTATTTGTTGCTTCTCCGCTAAGCATGCAGCATTAAGGAGAAAAAGCAAAGACTGGTTGGCTCGGAATCAGGATAATGTGTGCTAGTGGGGCAACATGTGATCAGTGAGCTAGCACTATAAAAAATCCAAATAAACGTGTTGGTACAAAGCAGACCTCATCATCATGTCATTGAAAATTAACTTGTTCTCACCATGATATAGCTGCAAAATTGCCAAGTTGGCATTAAACAACAATCACTCAATCTCTTTATTATACAATGATGGCCTGCATAAAATGTCAATAGCCATAATTATCAAATTGAGAAAAGAGTTATTTCCAAAAGCCCTTACACAATACTTTTCATTATTACAGTCAAACTTCCTCATGTGGTCATCGCGATATCTCCATTAAGCAGTCACCTGTATCTAAAAGTCACCTTTTCTTGTCTTGTCAGAGAAAATTTCATATGAATTGAACCTCTTTTAAGAGGTTACATGTATGATATGGCCACTTTTTCTTTGTCTCAAAGATGATCTCTTACTGGATAATACAGAATTTACTGTATATATTTAGAATACATATTTTTCTTCAGTGCACTATTTTTCTGATAGCATACAAAGTATAGCATGGCTGTAAGACACAAAGATGACATAAACAGATACACATACCTAACAAGATTATTTACTGCTGGTTTTTCTTGGTATACTTGGCGACATATTGGGCATTCAGTCTTCTTTGAGGCAAAGTACCACTTCGCTAAACAATGGCGACAAAAATTGTGACCACATCGCAATGTAGTAGGTAAAATAAGCAATTCATAACAAACGCCACAGTTTACATCACTCTGTGATAAAGATTTGTCATTTTCCGGTTCCTCTTTCTCTTCTACACGATTTTCCATATCAGTATCATTCATGATAATTTCCCTTGTTTTTCAGTTGAATTTACATTAAAGATCTGTATTGATTACCTGAAAGAAACAAGAAATAAACATTTCTTAATAAGACAAACGCAGAGTACCTAAATCTAAAGCGATACAGTACTTCTCCTCTTAAAAGGTCACTCTTACCAAGGTCACAATTTCAGATGCATTGATATCGTCCCCTTCAAGAGAGGCTACCCCTCTTATTAGACCACTGTTTTATTGTAGAAGGGGGTGGTCTTATAAGAGAGGTATTACTGTATTTGAGAATAGAAATGTTAAATTGGAAATAAAACAACAAAAACTAGAACAATATGAAATCTAACTCTCACAAAAACACAGAATCAAATTTGGAAACCAGATTTTTTTGCATAAATAAATAAAGGGCTATGTGGAATGTTATGCATGATACAACTGCAGCAACGAGACAAAGGCTTCCTCTTACACCAGTTAACTTGCAATCATGTTTGTTTGTTTGATGGTGTTTAACAATATTTCAGTTATATTGTGGCAGCCAATTCAAGCTGAACTCGAAAATGATAACTGATATCTTTGAAATACAACCTGCAGCAACTGCCACAATCAATTCAATGGAATAAAAGACAAAAATATATAAATTATATTTATCTTCTAAATATACAAAATTTCTGATTTTGGGCCCTTCTTAGCTCCCTTTCCATAACAGAATAGCTTATTTTCTGTATTGACTTATAAGTTACTAATAAATATGAGCATTTTACAAAAAAAAATAGCACTAAAATTGGATGAAAAATAATAACTTTCAAATTTTGGAACTTTTGTAATTAAATGAAGTTTATATATACATGTACATTGTACCAGTATTTTATATGGCCAGAAATACGGATTGTGGTACAATAATGATTTACCAAAAATACAGTCTGGTTTACATTAGGGGTTTAAGGGGATATGAATTCTTTATCATTATAATAGAACTTCATTATGAGCAGATTATATATACATACCAGCAGACATGGGGTAATCGTAATTTGTAATCGTAATCGGTTGTAATCGATTACATTTTTCATGTAATCGAATGTAATCTGTAATCGAACATTTTTTAGATTACATGTAATCGTAATGTAATCGATTACATTCATTTTGACCCTGTAATCATGGTTACTTTCTGATTACATTTAGATTACTTTTCATCATTTTGACTTATTTTGTCTTAACTAAAACATATATCTCTTTAGATATTTAATGTATGATTTATGTAAATGAATTTTCTTCATGAAATTTATTAAACAAATAATGTACATGTAGATATTATTATATACTTAATTGCAATCAAAACTATCACAGCTACAAAGAATATTAAGCATAAATTATGACTTCAAAGACTTGATCTCCAAACAAATAATATCTCAATTTCAATTTCTTCAGGGTTTCAAAAATTCAATGAAAACAGTTTGTCGGCTTGTGTAAAACACAACAAGCTCTAAAATTTTAAATTATCTGACACAACTTTCAAGATTTCATTTATGAAATTGCTTCTATGAAAGACTCACCATGTCCTCATGATTTGCATAAGATAAAGAAATATTTTATATATACCAAAACATGGGTATCTCATGAAGATTTCTTATACAAGTTTAAAAAGAGATTTAAATTTCAATAAAGATATTATATAAAAAGCAAAATGTAAATTATAATTTTCAGAAACATTTATTTATGATACTCGTACATACATGTATATTACAAATTAACTGATAAATATTAAGTTGTAATATTTGTAAAATTGTTGATTTTTTTTTTTAAAGAATATTCTAATGGGGCTTGTATCTGATATTCAGATATATGTGATATTTCTGCTTTTTATTTTGGTGCTGATTTTCCTTTTAATATTGGATTATATGATAATTTGTTCATTACTTGTGGGTTACTATGCAACTTGTAATGGATATTTTGTAAAACCTATTTACATAAATTAAGGATATAGATTTCATATTTAGACCGAGAAATTATGTACATTTTTAAGCAAGTTTTTAGAATCAGAATGACTTGTCTTTTTATGTTCTGAATTATATATCAAGGACAAACATTCAAATGGTGTGAAATTTAGTAACGGTGATTGTTGCATAATTTGGTGTCATAAATAATACCGTAATTACAAATTTTTTCAGGTAATTAACTGCTAGTTTATTATCCCCAATGGACTTTCACAGGATGTTTGAAATTATTTGATATATATTATTAAAATGTGCAAATGTATGTTATAATATTTACTAATAGTATAAGATGGAATCAATATTGGTCATATATAGTACATTTTTTGTAATAAGAAAAGACATATTTTATGAAAAATAGGAAAATGAGAATAGCAGTTTATAATTTACAATGTACTGTTTGTTATTGCATGTAATGATCACATTACAACTGAATTGTAATTCATAGTTCTGATTAAGAAATACATTAAAAAAAAAAGAGATATTGGACAGATGCACACGAGACAAAATAACATAAAACACTAATGTATTGGTTGTCATGACATTAAATGTAATCAGTAATGTAATCGATTACATTTACAAAGTGACTGTAATTTAATCGATTACATTTGAAAATTGATGTAATCGTAATGTAATGTAATCATGAAAATTGCAAAGTAATTGTAATATAATCGATTATATTTGAAAGTAATTGACCCCAAGTCTGCATACCAGTATATATAAAAATATGTACTTAATGGAGATACATGTAACTAACATAGAATGGGTACATTCATCATCAGTAACCCACAATTGATCACACTTTGCATTGAAATACTTGTAGTTATGTGATCATTTTAAAACACTTTGATAAGTCCTCATAACTGTCAAATCACAGCTTTTTAAATGTACAAAATGTATCTAAATTAAGAATGGAATTCCTTGCAAATTATGGGAGCACCTATTTTTCTGTAATTTTCACATCAAAGGAGATTAACAATATCAAGCATGGTTTTGATTGGTAACATTAACTATTAATAGGATTTTTTTCAACGAAACAAGGATTTCTCTGCCAGTTGATCCACGAGTGATGAGTGGAGAGTAATCAAAGTGTGATCAGCTGTGGGTTACCGACGATGAGTGATGACTAAAAAATACATATCCAGGTATTTCTACACTTTAAAATTCTGAACTGTGTAGTTTTTTCTTTAGTCGGCATAAACAGACAGTAGACAAGGAGTATACCTCAAAAGAAATGCTTTGCAAGTTCAACACTGACAGGTCAATGTTACATTATTCCATTGAAAGGCACTATCATGAGCAAACTGTTGTCTTTCTGTCAAATGATTATTATCACCCATTTTCAGAAGTCAATTACAATGGATAGCATCCTCTTTAGATTGTTTAAATGTTCAGTAAAGACAGCACAATCATAGTTACTTAACAATTGGAAGCTGACAAAGGGGTACCAGACAACTCGGCCCGTGGACAACTCGGACCGAGACAAGTCGGCCCGTAAGCGAGGACAAGTCGGCCCGTAATCGAGGACTAGTCGGCCCGTATGTTAAGACAACTCGGATCGTATGAAAAGACTACTCGGACCATCAATAATTATTGTTGTCTGACTTATTTTTTTTAATAAAATTGACGGAAATCATAAAGATACAGTCTGACATCTGTCAAAAGTATTGGGAAATGTAAAAAAAAAAAAAAAATTGATAAAATATGTTGGTTTTTTTTTACGTTTCCCAATACTTTTGACAGATGACTATGTGCAACTTCATTTCAAGGATTTTGATAGATAGTCTAGTGTTAATAAACTTAATATGTTTGGTTAGACCTATTTTGACCTACAATTCTGAAATATCTTTTATGGATTATTTTCTTGTTTACCATAGGGCAAAGCAAAGAGCTATACTAAGAAATGGTAACATGGACCATTTCACCTTTATTGATAGAACCCCCTTCGAAAAAGTTCACTTGATTTTTTGTAAGCATCTCCAGGGAACAAAGAAGACTTCCTCAAATATAGGAGTGAGAGCAGAACTTGGTAGATTTCCTGTTGAAAATTTTATTAATTTGCAAGCAATTTTATATCTTCGCAGACTACATACTGACAATTTATATCCATTATTGAAAGAGGCTTTTGAACTTTCAAAATCTCTTGATTCACAAGGTGTTTCCAACAACCATGAAGCTTATACAAACCGTGGGAAAAATAATACATAATGCTTACCGGTATATGAAATTTCATAATTTACTAAGCTCTAAATATTTTTTCCTTAAATTATTTATTTTTAATTTTTTATATTAATTTTATTCCTGTAAATAAGGGTAATAACAAAATTACCGAACTCCGAACAATCTTACAAAGGGAAAGTCAAAACTCATAATTATATAAACAGACAAAGTCAGTCAACAACCGGAAAACTGTGAAAATCGTAATGACCCTGACTTGGTACAGGCATTTCTAAAGAAATGGTGGGTTGAATCAGATAAATGATACGTATTATAGACCATGCTATGAGAACAAAATCACGTCCTAATCACATTTTTGGTCACTTAATATCATCATTTAATAAATAATTCATTTTTACTAAAAGAAAATAATTGTCTTTTAAATAAATAAATAATTATACACATATAAATATTGAACAATATTATAAAACAATAATACGGTCCGAGTTGTCTTAACATATGGGACGACTAGTCCTCGCTTACATGCCGACTTGTCCTCGCTTACGGGCCGATTTGTCTCGGTCCGAGTTGTCTGGCATTCCTGACAAAGAACCGCAGCATAATAAAAGTGGCCTGTGTCGCAGTATAATTGTCTGCAGTCCAATAAATCATGCAGAAGAGAAATTGCTAGGTAGTCCTGCATCCAAATATACTTCAATTACAGAGCAAAATCTGCTAATGAAAAAATAAACACATTTGTTTACAATTTTGCTGATTTTCCCCCTAGAACTAGAAGACTTCTCTTTTAATATTCCCTATTGACATTTTTTCTTATCATTAACTTTATGGAAATAATATTGATATGGTGTTTAGTGCACGTTTCATAAATATCACGTCAGATCCGGGTCATTTTAGCCATTCCATATGTCAATAAGACTATGCAACCTTTCAAAACAGACCGGATTCGAAAATCATTGGGAAATATGATAAAATATGCAAATAGTTTCTGTTCTATAATTGAATATGAATGCATACAGATGAAATTGTTTTGTTGTTTTTCGCTGTCAGTTAATGATAACTTCCACTTAAAAGCTGACGGTGTTTGTGTTTTCCGTTTCCACACAAACTGAAAGTTGAAATGCCCCTTCTAACATCATTAATAATAATATTTAGTTTTGTTACTTTTGTAACAAATAATAAATGAGAATTATAAAAGCACAAAAATACTATATATGTACATCAACCTACCTTTTTCATAATATTTTATTTTGTTCGACGGAGTTGTGAACAGATATGTACTATTTTTGTAATGATATAAGCGGCAACATGGAAGTCACAAGAAAAAGTGAGAGGGCTTTTCAAATTTTGACAATACCTATAGATTATATGAGTGTCACTGTCTTATATACGACTTTTAATCAAAACACGAAATAGATAAAAACATATAAAACAAATTATAACCAGAAAATTAGAAAATCAAGCTCTAACTGAATAACTTAAAAAGGTCTAACTTTGCATTTCATCATTTGATTTAGTTTCGTTTTCATTTAAATCGGATTTCTCTAACCTTAGAGTATGCACTAATCATCAGAAACTTGACATCAGTCATTTGAATGCTTCCAACACAATATCAATGATCAATTAAAAAAATCTGAATATTTTCACTTGGAAAAATAAAGATGTTGATTTTATTTTTTTGTTTTTTCAGTATGTCACATCCCAAACATTCACTCATTTCAGGCATTCAGTCTAATATACAAACAAAATTGGATGATTCTATTCTTTTATCCAAGCATCCTGGCATTTAATAATCGAAGGAGGGTGAAGCCAACACATATCCTCAGGATTTTTCGTCTATTTCTATGGAAAATTTTTATTTTATTTTCCAGGACTCGAAATTACCGGACGCACAAAGACGCTAAATGAGTCTATTTTTTCATATTTGCGTCTGAAAATTGTCATGTGAACGACAAAAAATGCATGTGCATATTTCAGCAAGTGTACAAAAATTGTACCTTTCTTCCTTTGTCCTGTTCCGAAATGTGTGTTTTCTGTTTTTAATTTTAGTCTATTTATATCCTACGCTGCTGGGGGTTACAATTCAACTGGTTTGTCAGTGTCGTTAGTTCTCAACCATCGTAGTTTTGTTCAGGATCGGAAACCAGTTGTTCGGATAACACGTGTTCTAATGTTTGACGTACCGGTACTATCTAATGAAAAGTCTAGAAAATCCCGAAGAGGTTTTTTGACCTGTTAGCCTTGACTCACTGCTGACGTATAATATGTCAGCAAAACATGCTTTTAAAGTATTTTCCACCAAAAAATAAACATGAAATGAAAGTACCGATGTACCTGTAGATCAACCGTCAAACAAACTTAGAAAAAAATAATGAAAAAACCTGTATAATACTACAGAAGTTGTCCGTAAATGGATGAGGGAATTGAATGTTGATGTTGGCTCCGAAACAAAAAAGATGAAAGTGGAAAGGACATGGATGTTGCCTTCGGAAGGCTATATATATATATATATCATTGGATAAAAGCTCATTGGCAAGTCTGTTAATAAGTGTTATACATTTTTCAATTTTTCTCAGGGGTCGCCTTCCCCTTCCGCGAAAAAGACCCCATATAGAAAAATATTACCCTTTTCCAAGCTATAAAATGAAACCCACAAATGGTTCTGAATACACTAAATTTCACTTTGTCTGAGTGTCACATTATTTGCTTACCCCTTCAAAACAGATGTAGGCTACTGTCTGGTTAACAGTTGATGGGAAATAAAATAATCATGTAATAGAATGTAAAACATGGGTTGTTGCATGTTATATTAATAGCTCCTACACTGACTGTTCTTTCTATTTTTGGCACCATTCAGTAATTTTGTTAGTTGTAACCATCCCCTCCCCTCCCCCCCCCCCCCCCCCCAAAAAAATGTTTCTTAAATATTAAATAACACTGAATTTGGCTTGTAACTTTTAAAACTACAAGCAATGTTTTGCTTGTGGTTAAAAAAGTTAATTTCTATGCCTGTTTTCATAATTTAGAATAACCTGGCATATATGATTTGGAAAAAATCGAAGAATAGTTTTAATTTAGTGTCCAAATGGACCAGAGGTGATTTTAATAATTTAAGTTAACTTCTGTTGATGAAACATATGAATATAGGGTGAAGGTTATTTTTCTACATCTACCTATGGCAGTATTCAATTAAATTAATACACACACAAAATATACTATCACAAATTTGATTGTGGTGTGTGGAATTTTTAAAATGATGACAAAATTTTGCGGGATCAGATTGACAATCGACGAGGTTAACAGTTATATTAATGATTTGAAATTTTTTTTACATATCGAGACTCTCAATGACAAAATGAATTCATATTTTTTAGACTTTAAAGAAGTTTTGCCCAAGATTTCTACAGCAATAGATGAATGCTGTTTTTTGGCAATAGATGGAGAATTTACAGGTACTTATATTATATGTATATATTTATCAAATTTGTAACATGTGAAAGTTTAAGATCAAATGTAATAATAAGTGAATGGAAAGAACAAAGTCAAGAGGATCTAGAAAACAATCCATATACTTAACTCTTGCACAAGGCTTTTGTGTCCAAATCTGTTTGTGATTAACTTGTGTGTATCATTAAGCTTACACAAAAGAATGGCAGGTGCATCAACAATGTTACTTAAAAGCTATGTTTCCTGGCCATCATGCAGAGATTGAAAAATTGTCAGCATTTTAGGTAACCATAGTCAATTTTGTCTCTCCTGTTTAAGCCATTTTGGTTTTCTTGATACATGTAACCAAAACTTTCAAATTATTTGACTTTCCAAAAGACTTTTGACTTTGAACATCCCTAAATTTTTGTCAAAAATTTAGAAAAAGCTGAATTGTTAGCATGGAAGCCAAACATTATCAATAAATTGAGAGTACAAAGATTCACTTTCAGGTCTCCCCCCCCCCCCCCCCCCCCCCCATTTTACGATCCACACCTATGCCTCTGATAGTGCTATTTTATCTCAAGGAACATACAATCATGACAATGATTAATGAAGGCTAGCAATAAATAAGAAAAGTCAGGTTTCAAGAACCTCAGCAATATTTTATTTGGCTTCAGTTTTATTATCAATAATACAGAAATATAAGTCAATTTTAGCTCACCTGACCCAAAAATTCCAACTGCATTTATTTTGTGTATTTTTCATTTTATATTTGATTTGCTAATTAAAATTCATATTTACATGTAAATAGAATTGCACTGTATGTACTGATGTCAGAGTATATCAGAGTTATTGAAAAGTGTCGATTTTGTCGGTTTTGTCATAAATTCAGTCCCTCTGTCGGTCCGGATGTCCGATAAATATGCGATCCTGTTATTTTCAATTTTCCGGAATTTTGCGTCCGTTTCGTAATCCGGGTATCGTTTACAATCACTAGGAAACATCCACTTTTCATTCTTATCATGTGTAGCGCCACTGTTGAAATCTCTTCAACTGGTATCATGAGAAATACAAAAAGGTAATGTAAACCAGATGTAAAATAACTCATGATGTAATATAAAGCATCCCCACTGACATTTTGACAAGATGGCCGCATGGCCAATACAGTTTCATACGGATGCGAAGCCGGGGGTTAAAAGAAAGAAATACGAGGAAACACGCAAACGTCTTTTCCTTGAATCGTGGAACGATAACAGACCATGATTAAGAAATGATGAGGAAAGGGGAATGACTTGTGAAATGTGTTGTGGGCTGAGTGATGTGAATATCCAACACTGGCAACAGGGGTCCAGTAAAAAAAACTTGTTCGTGGTTGGATCAAAGAACTACAAGCTCAGTACGATAATTGATCATGAAAGATCAAACATGCATGTCAGAGCAGTCGGAATTACCAAATCAAAAGAACAGGCACTCACACAGACAACAACTGCCCACAAAACAGTTATTGCAGTGAAAGAACACACCAGAAAAGATCTGGAATATAAGTTTAGAAATATACATGCTCTCATAAAAAAGAACAGACCTATTTCAGACGTAAAGTGGCTTAATCAGTTGGATAGGGCTAAGGGTATTGATCACAGCACTACATACGATAACACAACAGCTGCCACACGTTTCATAGAATTTATATCAACAACTGAAAAAGAAAAACTAAATGATATTTTGTCCAAAATGAAGTTTTTTTTCTCTAACAATGGATGGAAGCACTGACGACAGCGTTACAGAACAAGAAACCATTTTCCTGAGGACCTGTATGGAGGGAAAGATTGTTAATAGATTTGTGTGCATAGGAGAGCCCAAATCAACTGGTTCTGCAGATCTATTTGCATTTGTCCAAGACAAGCTGAATGACAATTTCTTATCCAACCATATGTCCAAGTTTGTTGGTTTTCGGTGTGATGGGGCATCCAACATGATGGGATGCAAAAGTGGTTTGGTGACTCGTCTCCAAGAATGCTATCCTGAAGTTGTTGGGATTCACTGTCTTGCCCACCGCCTTGAATTGTCGTTCCGTGATGTGTTCAAGAGCAATAAGCTGTATGGAAGACTATCTACCTTACTGTTGGGACTATTCTATTTCTACAAGAACAGCCCAAAACAAAGAAAAGGATTGCGGGAAACTATGAGTGTACATATTTGAATTGTCCTGGTCTTGGGCATTAAGGCACCAAGCAACTGGTAAACTTTATCACTTGCGGCTGTGAGTCGAGTACACCCTTTATTGTAATTTACAAAGCTGGGCACGAACCCTTGCTGTATTGGTGATAGGCTTGTATGAGCTGTTAGATCCAAAAACCTAACTCATTGAGCCACCCGGGCCCCCCAGCACAGATTGAATACTGAAGTAAAGTGTAGGTAATGGACAACTAAACTACCTTGTTAGATGGCCAAATGATGTTATTATTAATCGAATCTGAATAAATGCATAAATACTAGCGAAATCATGCAAAGAACACAAGGCTAAAACAAGTTAATATAATGTTTTATTTAAAAATGTTCGGACTGACAAAAGTTTGTTCGGACTGACAAAATCTTGAAGGTTGTCAGTCCGAATGTCTAACACAACCAAAAAAATTTCAAGAACTCTGGTACATATCAAGTTATGAATTTGGGGTTCTGATTCCTACCATTATCGAAACCAAGACTTTTATCAAGAGTCTAAAACATGTAAAGGGTCTAAGTATTCAGTTTCATAGTTATAACCCAGTGAAGCCTATCTAAGTCAAACCTTTAATAAACCAGAATGCTGTATATGCAGAACCTAGAATAAAGTCCTAATGAAGGACATTGTTGTAAATTTATCCTGTATAAACTTAACACATGCCTATTTCGAACTGTTTAACTGTGTATACTGTGAAAGTACTTTTCTTCATGGGCATCAATTTTCGTGGTTTGGTTAAAAATTACAAGTTAATGGATTTGTAAATTCGTGGATTTTGTGTTTGTACCCAAAATCAAATTTATGGATTTTATTTTTTCAATATAATAAGTTTCATTGGATAGCAATCTTCGAGAAAGCTTCAATAAATTAGACAGATGGAGCCGTATAATTATGTAATAGGAAATGGAACGTGGATATTAAAGTGTTCATTTTGACAGTTGTAGAAAATTCTGGTATCGATGTCAAAAACCACGAAAATTGATACCCCCACGAATAAAAGTGATTTCACAGTATTAAATTCCTATAGCAAGTACATGTAAATGACGATGGTTAAAAGAATACTATTGTAATGGATTGTAAAAAGGCTATAAAAGAACCCGTCGTTGGGAGAGGTGTTTTAATATCTGATTGTAACTGAATTGTAACAATCATTAGGATTACAGCTGTATGATGAGAACTGGAAAAGGGGGAGTGGTTAAAAGGATCCAATTAAACGTAGTATTTAGAGACAATGGAATATCAGGACAAGCTTTTGTTCTACAAAAAATAACAGTCAATTGTGATCAAACATTTTATTTTGATTAACAGGCCTGGATGCTGCTCATCAAAGTCACATTGTTCCATTTGATACACATGAAGAACGATATTTCAAAGTAAAGAAGGTGAGACAGTTATATTATAAAATAACTTAATAGTACTACTATGTTGGTGTAATGGTTAGCATGCTTGCCTTGAGTGCAGTTGATTGTGAGTTCAAGCCATGGTCAGGTCAAACCAAAGACTATAAAATTGGTATTTGCTGCTTTTCTGCTAAGCAGCCAGCATTTAAGAGTAAGAGCAAAAACTGATTGGCTTTGAATCTAGGTCCAAATGGGGTGACCTGTCTGCCCGCATATTGTTGTTTCAGTTAAATAACACTATAGAAATCCAACTGTTGATCTAGTACAAAGGAGACATCATTATCATTTCATTGAATATAACTTGTTCTTGCCATGCTATGACTGAAAATTGTTCATTTAGTAGTAGATAACAATCACTCATTGATTTAACTCCAGGATTGTGATCCTTCTACTTCACATAGGACATACCAAAAATAGTATTTCACAATATCTCTCTTTGAGATCAAAGGGAAAAATGTATGATTTAGTGATTAATCTTGAAAAGTACATGAAAGCGGTTTAAATTTAAATTCTGTAAATGATTCCACTTTTAAGAATTGCTTAAATTATACTATTAGAAGAAAACTGTAATTATCAAAATTAAGATTTTAATCTAGTAATCTATATGATCAGAGGATCTTTTTGTGTTAATTGCATCGGTGGCGTAATGGTTAGTGTGCTCACCTCGAGTGCGATAGATCATGGATTCGAGCCCCGGTCGGATCAAACCAAAAACTATAAAATTGGTATTTGTTGCTTCTCCGCTAAGCACACATCATTAAGAAATAAGAGCTAAGACTGGTCGGCTCGGAATCAGAATAATGTGTCCGAGTGTGGCGACATGTCTACCCGCGGACTGTTGTTTCAGTGAACTAGCACTATAAAAATCCAACTCAGCATGTTGGTTTAGTACAAAGCGGACCTCATCTCATTCAAAATTAACTTGTTCTCGCCATGATAGCTGACAAATTGCTAAATTGGCATTAAACAACAATCACTCACTCACTCTTTTTGTGTTAAAGTTCTGTAAACATACACTATCTTCATACATGTCTTCTTATTTTCATTAAAAACAATTTTAAATATTTTTCAGAGTTGTAGTGACTTTTTGATGTGCCAGATTGGTATATGTACATTTAAATACAACAAAAAGACAGAGAGGTAAGACAATAAGGTCAAAGTTGCCTCAGCGACTACCTCTGTTTTAAGTAATAGCTTGTCATGGGTGACCTTAATTTTTATTTCCCTTTGTAGTGCATTTCATACTAAGTTAACTTGGTATTTAAGTAAAATTCTTTTCAAGTAGCAATCAATTTCGAATTAATATACCAATTCACTTTCATAATAAATGTGTGACACCAATCCATCTACACATCATGGCATATACTACACCAGTCAATCAGTTAAACTAGTCATGCATTACTAATTAATGACCTGTAATTGAACTAAGTGTGGCAAATCGTTGTTTCGAGCCTTTTTTGGGTCCAGCCAAAGACCATAAAATTGGTAATTGCTGCTTCTCTACTAAGTACGCAGCATTAATGAGTAAGAGCAAAGACTGGTTGACTCGGAATCAGGATAATTTGTTGGAGTGGAGTATCATGTCTACCTATAGACTTTTGTTTCAGTGAGCTAGCACTATAAAAATCCAACTAACTTTCTTTTCAAGTGTTTTGGACAAGTACAAAGCAGAAATCGTCATCATTTCATCGAATGTAAGCTGTTCTCAATCTAATATGACTGTAAAATTGTTCATTTGGCATTAAACAGCAATCACTGACTCATGCAATACTAATCAACTAAGTTCCATTCTTCCCATAGGAGTAGTCTTAGAGCATATGTCTATAATACCACTATCTTCCTGTGATTATATTACATTTTAAGTAAAAATCTGAACTGGATATTAAATTTTGAAATCTTTTGTCTGCTTATATTATAGATATGAAGCTAGACCATTCAATTTTTATGTATTTCCACGACCTCACTCAAGAACAGCACCAGATGTACGATTCTTATGTCAGGTATGTTCTTTACTATAAGAAAGTTGTTCTGGAAAAAATATAATTTCAAAATTATTTCCAAATCATATAATAAATCATTAATACAAAGATATAGCAAACTTATTAGTGTTCTAATGTTTTATTTGACATGTTTAATGTGTGGGTAATTCCCATGACATTGATCTTGAATAGAGGAAGTGTTCTAATGTTTTATTTGACATGTTTAATGTGTGGGTAATTCCCATGACATTGATCTTGAATAGAGGAAGTGTTCTAATGTTTTATTTGCCATGTTTAATGTGTGGGTAATTCCCATGACATTGATCTTGAATAGAGGAAGTGTTCTAATGTTTTATTTGACATGTTTAATGTGTAGGTAATTCCCATGACATTGATCTTGAATAGAGGAAGTGTTCTAATGTTTTATTTGCCATGTTTAATGTGTGGGTAATTCCCATGACATTGATCTTGAATAGAGGAAGTGTTCTAATGTTTTATTTGACATGTTTAATGTGTGGGTAATTCCCATGACATTGATCTTGAATAGAAGAAGTGTTCTAATGTTTTATTTGCCATGTTTAATGTGTGGGTAATTCCCATGACATTGATCTTGAATAGAGGAAGTGTTCTAATGTTTTATTTGACATGTTTAATGTGTAGGTAATTCCCATGACATTGATCTTGAATAGAGGAAGTGTTCTAATGTTTTATTTGACATGTTTAATGTGTGGGTAATTCCCATGACATTGATCTTGAATAGAGGAAGTGTTCTAAGGTTTTATTTGCCATGTTTAATGTGTGGGTAATTCCCATGACATTGATCTTGAATAGAGGAAGTGTTCTAATGTTTTATTTGACATGTTTAATGTGTGGGTAATTCCCATGACATTGATCTTGAATAGAGGAAGTGTTCTAATGTTTTATTTGACATGTTTAATGTGTGGGTAATTCCCATGACATTGATCTTGAATAGAAGAAGTGTTCTAATGTTTTATTTGACATGTTTAATGTGTGGGTAATTCCCATGACATTGATCTTGAATAGAGGAAGTGTTCTAATGTTTTATTTGACATGTTTAATGTGTGGGTAATTCCCATGACATTGATCTTGAATAGAGGAAGTGTTCTAATGTTTTATTTGACATGTTTAATGTGTGGGTAATTCCCATGACATTGATCTTGAATAGAGGAAGTGTTCTAATGTTTTATTTGCCATGTTTAATGTGTAGGTAATTCCCATGGCATTGATCTTGAATAGAGGAAGTGTTCTAATGTTTTATTTGACATGTTTAATGTGTAGGTAATTCCCATGACATTGATCTTGAATAGAGGAAGTGTTCTAATGTTTTATTTGACATGTTTAATGTGTGGGTAATTCCCATGACATTGATCTTGAATAGAGGAAGTGTTCTAATGTTTTATTTGACATGTTTAATGTGTGGGTAATTCCCATGACATTGATCTTGAATAGAGGAAGTGTTCTAATGTTTTATTTGACATGTTTAATGTGTGGGTAATTCCCATGACATTGATCTTGAATAGAGGAAGTGTTCTAATGTTTTATTTGCCATGTTTAATGTGTGGGTAATTCCCATGACATTGATCTTGAATAGAGGAAGTGTTCTAATGTTTTATTTGACATGTTTAATGTGTGGATAATTCCCATGACATTGATCTTGAATAGAGGAAGTGTTCTAATGTTTTATTTGCCATGTTTAATGTGTAGGTAATTCCCATGACATTGATCTTGAATAGAGGAAGTGTTCTAATGTTTTATTTGACATGTTTAATGTGTAGGTAATTCCCATGACATTGATCTTGAATAGAGGAAGTGTTCTAATGTTTTATTTGACATGTTTAATGTGTAGGTAATTCCCATGACATTGATCTTGAATAGAGGAAGTGTTCTAATGTTTTATTTGCCATGTTTAATGTGTGGGTAATTCCCATGACATTGATCTTGAATAGAGGAAGTGTTCTAATGTTTTATTTGCCATGTTTAATGTGTAGGTAATTCCCATGACATTGATCTTGAATAGAGGAAGTGTTCTAATGTTTTATTTGCCATGTTTAATGTGTGGGTAATTCCCATGACATTGATCTTGAATAGAGGAAGTGTTCTAATGTTTTATTTGCCATGTTTAATGTGTAGGTAATTCCCATGACATTGATCTTGAATAGAGGAAGTGTTCTAATGTTTTATTTGCCATGTTTAATGTGTGGGTAATTCCCATGACATTGATCTTGAATAGAGGAAGTGTTCTAATGTTTTATTTGCCATGTTTAATGTGTGGGTAATTCCCATGACATTGATCTTGAATAGAGGAAGTGTTCTAATGTTTTATTTGCCATGTTTAATGTGTGGGTAATTCCCATGACATTGATCTTGAATAGAGGAAGTGTTCTAATGTTTTATTTGCCATGTTTAATGTGTGGGTAATTCCCATGACATTGATCTTGAATAGAGGAAACTTAGCATAAAGAAACTATTTTTGAATTAGACAAAAATATTTGTTTTTATTGTGTATCATTTGATGTGTAAGCTAACATCATAGAAAATGTTTCTGGCATCGTGTCATCAACATGTGGACACATAACATCAATCAACCAACAAAACTTGGCATAGAACACCAATCCTTAAACCCAAACTTGGCATGCAAAACCAATCCATCAAGCCAATTATGCCAAACAACACCAATCCATCAGCTATACAGTACTCAGAATATTTCATCAATCCATCAGCCATATTCTACGACATGGCAATAAAATGAAAAGCAAAAATTACCACACTGTCGGAACATTTCAAAAATCCAACAGAAAAATCGTAGAAAGAGGCAAAATTGATGCCCCTAATACACAAATACATGGCCGGTCACTTTTCTGGCTTGGTACTAGTTCTAATAATAAAACCCTAAATGCTCGCTTACTCGCAAGGGTTATAACGGGATGCCATTACACGTAATGGAGCAGCCGCCAAGATTTTTTGCTCTCGCTTACAGAATTTCTGACGCCTGCATTTATCAATAATAAGTCATAACCTTTCCTTTTGTCCATTATTATAACAAGTTTTTATCACCTACCAGTATTTTAGAATGTAATTCCCACAAAATAAAAATCCATGTTTACTAAGCTCTCTGAACATTTTGAATTTCGTCATTTCCGGCCTCACTATTTGGATGTCGATACCATATTTGGCGATTTGAGGTGTGAATGTTTACATCAGCGTGTAGTAAGAAATAACATATTTAGAAAAGCTCCGCCTTCCGTAGTTTCCGGTTATGGAAAACGATCAATAAGTTTTTATGTTTCAACTGCAACTTTTTTTTTGCTCCATTGTGACGAATGGAACCGCGCTGTAGCTCTGCCGAGACACAATTTGTCACAGGAGCTACATTATTGCAGCTAGCTTGGTACAGACACTTCAGTAAAAAGTGGAGGGGTTAAGCTAGTTGTATGGCCCAAACTTCCCATTCAAGTGCTTTCCACATTTGTGTAAAATGCCAACCCTCAAATATAACCAGGCGAACAGTGTTATTATAAAGAATGCTATAATCTTGAACATTATACACAATATATTTAATCTTCTTGACACAGAAGTTGTCATATGTATATGGCAGTCAACAGAGGCCATTAAATCCAAATTGGCATACATATGTCACCAATCCCTCAGCTGTACTTGGCATACAAGAATAAGTCTCTATTTATTTCAAAGATACTAATGATTTATATAGGGTTATGGTGTTTAATGCCACTTTCAATAATATTTCAGCTATATCGTGGTGGTCAGCTTTTTTGGAAGAAACCGGAGTAGCCTGAGAAAACCACCGACCTGTCGCAAGTTACCGACAAACTTTATCACATAATTTATTTCAGGTATATATTTTCATTGTTAAAAAGTGAAACATTGATTATATTTTTTTAAATGAAGTTCATAATATGACACATTTATTTATATTTATAGACATCCAGTATAGATTTTTTAGCTTCACAAGGATTTGACTTTAATAAAGTATTTAAAGAAGGTAATTTTTTATCTTTATATTGTGTCTAAACTCATATTTTAACTAGAAGTAAAACTAATTGTGTTTAATTTGTGTTATATGTAAATATATATTGACTTCTTAGGGATTTTCCTGTGTGTTGAACACCGCTTTCAATTAGATCTTGACATAATACCTACTTTTAAGTACTGAGATATTGTTGAAAGTGGCGTTAAACACCCTAGCCCTAACCCTACATTAAGTAAAGGTATGTCTTGCTATCAGTGATTTATAACTTTCTTGGTAAGTGATGATATAATGCTGATCACACAGTTATATTTAAACCAATTGTTATAAAATAATCAAATTCACAGAGGTTTTTTCATTGCTATCATTTTGATGTCAAAATAATATTACTGGTAGTTGAATCTAAAATGCCGAAATTTGAATAATACTGGTGTTATAGTGCAACAAAATATCCAGATAACTGCTATTGGAGTACTTTGTTTTCCTTTCTATTTTTCATATTTTTATAATTACTTCAAACAAGTACTATTTGTTGATTGCTTAACATCCAGCAACAAATATCTTAACATCCAGCAACAAATATCTTAACATCCAGCAATAAATATCTTAACATCCAGCAACAAATATCTTAACATCCAGCAACAAATATCTTAACATCCAGCAACAAATATCTTAACATCCAGCAACAAATATCTTAACATCCAGCAACAAATATTTCATGCATATTCATAATGAGCAATGTATTGCAGTTTTCAGTTAAAACAAAAGGTTATTTTTCCCCCTCCTTTCTCAACCCCCCCCCCCCCCCCCCTATACTTTTCCAGTGGCAGTCACGAAAATGTGTTGCTCTGGGTTCCATTCCTTCCTCATTTCTGTATGGTTTTATTTGTTGTTGCTCTTGATCTCGTCCTGAATATGCAGCCAAAATTTTACACTGCACATCAATCAAACAACAATCAATGAAATGTAGAGAACTTTACTTATTAATTCAAAATTATTTAGGGACTGCTGTGGCTATGATCGTATGGTAGTTGGATTTACAACTACCTGTGCAATCAGTGCCTATCACCACTGATGTGAGTTTGAATCTCTTATCAGGGTGAGGTGTACAACATTGTGTGATAAAGTTTGTCAGTGACTTGCAACAGGTCAGTGTTTTTATACGGCCGTCTTTAAGACGGGACATATTATGGTATACCACTGTCCGTCGGTCCGTTTCACAAATCACGCTCTAACTTAAGAACCCCTTGGCCAATTCACTTCAAATTTCACAGAGTTATTGGAATTGATGGTCTTACGGTCTGTATACTTTATGGTGAAATTTTGAATTTTCATTCCAGAGTTATGGGACTTTATTCATCAAATTGTAGGCGATTTTTCGTATGTCACGCTGTAAATTGAGAACCCTTTGGCCAATTGACTTCAAACTTTGCATAGTTATTGGAATTGATAGTTTTATGGTCTGTATACTTTTTAGTGAAATTTCAATTTTTCATTCCCGAGTTATGGGACTCTATTCATCAAATTGTAGGCGATTTTTCGTATGTCGCATTGTAAATTGAGAACCCCTTGGCCAATTCACTTCAAACTTCGCACAGTTATTAGAATTGATAGTCTTACGGTCTGTATACTTATTGGTGAAATTTCGATTTTTCATTCCAGAGTTATGGGACTTTATTCATCAAATTGTAGGCGATTTTTCGTATGTCACGCTGTAAATTGAGAACCTCTTCGCCAATTCACTTCAAGCTTTGTACTGTTATTGGAATTGATAGTTTTTACTGATTTCTTAAAAAAATGTGTCGTATTACTATGTTTAAATGATTTTTTTTCAACTTTGTGGATTAACATGGAGATTTTAGTTGATTGAAGAAGAGAGAATGAATAGTTCAGGTAAACCATTTTTGTATATCAGCTTTCACTAACTGAGTGGAGAAATGATTACTACTCAACGATTGATGGCATATCCTGACCATTAGATTATTTGGATTTGTTTGCAATATATGTGTATAGTTGTTTTTTTGTCAATACAAAAGGTATGTCAAACTATTATAGTGTTTTATTTCAACTTAAATATTGTATAAATGTTCCAATTCATGTCTATGGTGCAGCTGTTGGTGAAATTTAGATTTTTCATTCAAGAGTTATGGGAAAGAAAGTCTTTACAAATATTGTATGAATGTTGACGACGGGCGTATCATGCGCTCTTTGCGCAGCTGTTTATTCTCCAGGTCCTCCAGTTTCCTCCACCAATAAAACTGACCACCACCATATAACTGAAATATTGTTGAAAGTGACGTTAAACACCATCAAACAAAACATCATCCTGAATATGCAGGAAAAATTTTGACACTGCACATTAATCAGACAACAATCGATCAAATGTAAAGAACTTTACTTAATTCATTATTTTTTTTATAAGAAATACATTTTTTTCAGGCATATCATATTTAACACCAGAACAGGAAGGACATTTGAGAGAAATTTTACAGAATAAACATCGAGAGGTGGCTCAATTTTCATCACCAGCTTTCACCACTCCAGGGACTGATGAACAATCTGGGGTCTCTAAAGGTCCTATAAACATACCAGATGAACAGAAGAACTTTGTTAAACAAACGTGGTGCGTATGCTTGCTAAGTCTTAACCAAGTTGAGTATGATAGGTCGTGTAAATCTGAAGACTATGAAATTGGTATTTTCTGCTGCTCTGCTGTAGCGTTAAAGAGTAAGAGGAAGAACTGGTTGAATCAGAATCAGGATAACGTGTCCAAGTGTCTACCCTCGAGCTGTTGTTGCAGTAATCTAGCACTGTTAAAATCCAACTAAGCATGTTGGTCTAGTACATGGCAGACATCATCATCTGAAATGTAATTTGTTCTCTCGCCATGATATATCTAAAAAATTGCTCACTTTGTATTAGACAACAACCACTTAACTCTCACTCTTAATAAATGTAACAACATTTTATATCTTATTCTATATTTAACATTAACATTGAAGCTAACCTTCCCATTGGGTATTCTTAAATCATATTGAAGGTATTTTTTGCTGGGAAAATTTAAAAATAAATTTCCATTTACCGATGTTAAAAAGTTCGGTTTATATCTAAGATCATAAAATTTAAAACATAAAAAATTCCCAAGATTAAAACAGTTTTCAAATATATTGTAGACAGAAAAAAATTCACAAAATGTATTAATTTTTACTATAGATTAGTGAGAATACATTTCTGGCTAAAAATAAATTTTCAAAATTAAAAACTTGCAAAGGGCAAAGTGCCTTTCTTTGAACTTATGTTATTGCTCTTTCTTTTTTCACCTGCAAAGAATTTTTCAACTATATCATGATTGTCAAACTTGTAGGAGGATGAAAACTAGGACAGTAATAACTAAATAACCTGTGACCCCACAGCTCTTAGTAGGTGTCTGGAAACCATAACACTGGAATTGGATACAAACTCATGACAGTGGTGTTAGACTTGTGATCAAAGGTCAGCGACCGTAACCACTCGGCCACCAAGGCCCTAGATTTCAATGTAGATCATCATACTGTTAATGGCTGTCGCATTACAACTGGCTACTGTAAATATATTTTAATGGTGAAAATAATATTGAAATGTTTTCCCATATAATATGAAAATATGATTTCTTGTTAACTTTTGTTTTTCAGTGAATTTGTCAGTAATTTTATCAACAGCGATAAAGAAGAAACTTTGAAGATACCCCCTTGTAATGGATTTCAGAGAAAATTATTGTACCAGACAATCAGACAGCAGTAAGTATTATACTAATTCTTCTTAAAATCATTTCCATTTGGAATTGGATGATTTTAACAAATAGCCTGTAAAAACATTGAAACAATGTTTATGAAAATTTTGTTTGTCATACGTATGTAAATATTTTATATGTGACCCACCGAATTTTCATCAGTCAATAGGTAGATTTACATTTAAAATTAAAAATGTATAATGAAAAGAGATTTCATAAATTCCCAGATATTTTAGTGTTATTATCTCCCTTTACTGCCATACTTGCTTGAATTAAACAGTGTTCACATACTGCCACACTCACTCCAAATTATATATATATAATAGCTCAAACAAATATATTTAAAGAAATTTTTTTATTTTAGATTTACAGGGATACACTTAGAGACAAAAACAGGAGAGAAAAAAGAAAGATTTATCGTGGTAACAAGAGTGAAAAATGAAGACGATATGAAGAAGAAAGAACTGGCAAAACAGGCAGCTGAAGTTGTAAGTCATGTTTTTGAATATATAAGCTGTTTCCATATTTTTTTCCGGTTGTATTCTTATTGTCTCCCCTTCATGAAATTCTTAATTACATTTTTTTCTGCATGTATACCTACACTGTATAATAGACAATGTTAAACACTTCTGAATTTGACCCAAAGAAAGTTGTGTAGCATGTGAAGGTTATGGGAAACTTGTTTTTTTATTCTAAGAGAGGAACAAAATGTGAAAATGTTTGTTATTACCTATACAGTAAATTGACATAATTGTCTGTCACCTCCTATGTTTCCCTATAAACATGTATTTTATGTAAATTCACAATTTTCAAAAAATTATACAGAGGTTATTTCTTGACAAATTTTGCTGAAATTTGAGCTCATAAACATGAATTGTTTTGAAGTTTTTCTTCATAATCTTTCTATTTTTTTGTGATTTATGATTTTAACATAAATCTAAATTTGAAAGTGACAAGCTACTATTTAATTATAGTTATTTTGAGCTTCAGGTATTCAAGACTGTGTTTAAGTTATGAAAGAATAATGTGTCAGAGTGTGGCGACATGTCTATCTGTGGACTGTTGTTTTAGTGAGCTAGCACTATAAAAATCCAACTAAGCATTTTGGTCTAGTACAAAGCGGACCTCATCAGCATCTCGTTGAAATTTAACTTGTTCTCACCATATATCATGATATAGCTGAAAAATTGCTGAGTTGGCATTAAACAATCACTTGCTCACTATTGTGAGGAGGTGAAAAATAACGTAAGAATGACTTTTAATTTTTGTTTTGTTAAGTTAGGTTAGGTTTATGGTGTTTAACGCCACTTTCAACAATATTTCAGTTATATCGTGGCGGTCAGTTTTAGTGGTTGAGGAAACCAGAGTACCCTGAGAAAACCACCAACCTTTTGCAAGTCACTGACAAACTTTATCACATAAATTAGTTGTTTCGAGTACACCTCACCTGAGTGGGATTCAAACTTGTGATAGGCACTGATTGCACAGATAGTTGTAAATTCAACTACCATGCGATCACAACCTTGACAGCCCCAAATTTTTTGGGGTTTTTTATTTGTCAAACAGACTATACTGATTAGTTATATTATAACTGTTTCTAATATTGTCTTCATATTATTTAATATTACCAGGACAACTTAAGTAATGTGTTTATGTAACAATAGATATACAAATATTTTGCAGGCAGAATTAGATGATGCTGTAGGCTTTACACAAGTAATCAGATTGATATCTCAGAGTGTAAGTCTGTAAAATAGATATCACAGGTGTTGTAATCCAATATTAAAGATGACTTTAAACATAGAAAGGTGTAAAAATGAAATAAAAATACAATCGAACCTGTCTAATCTGACACATCAAGGGACCAGTGAAATGTGTTAGATTGTACAAGATGTTGGAATACTCAGGTTTTGTGTTAGTTAACAGAAATACTTTGGGACCATAAATTTTTGTCAGATGTCACAGGATGTCAGAAAACTTGGTTGTCGGATTGCACAAGTTCCACTGTATATGTAAAATTGACAGAAAATACAACTGAAACCTGGGTAAAATTAAGAAACAACACTGTCATTGTTACGCTTCATATCACAGTAACTGTGAAATCTTCAGTTTGTTATTTTTTTTTTTTTATCTAAAAACACCATAGAATATAAATGTGAAGTATTTTTATAAGTGGATCAAAAATCCAATAGAATAAAAATGAAAAATGAAACTTCATCACAAATGTGATTGATTGTGTTTTTTGTGAACTTTAATTTTTTTCTCTGTAGAAATTCAAAGTTTTTGGTTTATGCAGATAAAACTTACCATTATTTTTGTGAGAAGATTTTTTTTTGTTTCTTTGTGGTTCAACATCAGAAAATGAAAGAATTTGAAAAAAATATATTGTCAGAAACCAATATATTAACAGTAAACAGAATAGTTTATTAAAGATTTTCCTCCCAAGATTTTCCTCCCCTTTCCATTGTCAAGCCAAAGATTTGGGATTGTAAGGTAGATTAACAGACCAAAATTTTCCTTTGTGAAAAAAAACCACTTCGTTCCAATTGAATATTCCATATGGCTATGAAACCACATCTGTGGTGTATTAATAAACGTGCTCTCCTCTATGTGGTAGATCATGGGTTACAGCTCAGATCGGGTCAAACCAAAGACTATAAAATTGGTATTTGTTGCTTCTCTGCTAAGCACGCAGCATTAAGGAGAAAGAGCAAAGACTGGTTTGTTCGGAATCAGGATAATGTGTCTGAGTGGGGTGACATGTCTATCCATGGACTTGTTTCGGTGAGCTAGCACTATAAAAATTGAACTTGGCGTGTTGGTCTAGTACAAAGAGAACCTCATCATCTTATTGAAATTGACTTGTTCTCGCCATGATAAAGCTGAAAAATTGCTGAGTTGGTGTTAAGCAACAATCACTCACTCACTCATATGGCTATAGTGAAAATATATGAAAAATTGTTATTCTGAAATTACCAAGAGAGTTAGCTGAGAATTAATCAGAGCAATTGTTTGATCGTTTATTCCCGTTATGCTCAGTTTAAGCTTTATAATTAAATCAAATTAAATGTCTCGTATACTTTCCATTAAACATTTTGTCAGATACCAAAAGGTAATGTAGATAACCTAAATAAATATTAATTTTTTATGCATTTTAGAGGACATTAAAATTTAACAAAATATTTATTTCTTGCAAGAAACCAGAGTAATAAAACAATATCTATGCAGAGTGTGAAACACTATGCAAACCATCCTTAAATTCTGTCTTTATCATGTTATTATTGTTCTTCAGATCTATCAGTTTTAACGAGGTATTTTTATAATTACAGGGGAAGCTGTTACTGGGACATAATATGTTATTAGATATTATACATCTGTTGCACCAATTTTATTACCCTCTACCAGATGTATGTATAGTTATTACTATTGTATTTTTAATTGTAAATAATTTGAAATCTGCTGAAACAGCAATATTATGAATACAATGAGACATGTCTTGAGAAACCTCTCCAATGAGCGACTACAATTTTTGGGAGACCATTTTAAAATGTCACACCTCTTTTTTTGAGGGACTTCTCCAATGAGAGAACTCCTGTTTTTGGGAGACTCCATTAAATTGTCGCAATTGAGAGACCATTTTAGAATGTCACAACTCTTCATTGAGAGATTTGTCCATGCGGAGACCATCGCCTTTTGGGAGACCACTCCAAAAATATCACAGCATTCATTAACTATACAGAATAAACCTCTTTTGAGAGACCACTCTAAAAATGTCACAGCATTCATTAATTATACAGAATAAACCTCTTTTGGGAGACCACTCTAAAAATGTCACAGCATTCATTAACTATACAGAATAAACCTCTTTTGGGAGACCACTCTAAAAATGTCACAGCATTCATTAACTATACAGAATAAACCTCTTTTGGGAGACCACTCTAAAAATGTCACAGCATTCATTAACTATACAGAATAAACCTCTTTTGAGAGACCACTCTAAAAATATCACAGCATTCATTAACTATACAGAATAAACCTCTTTTGGGAGACCACCTGTCTTCAAAGACCAAAGGAATGATCATTCAAGACAAGTTTCACTTTAAAACTAAAGTTATTTGAAAAACTACCATATGAAAGAAATTATACTGATGTAAATACTCCACCTAAAACATTAAAGTAACTAAAAGCAAAGGTGCAGCAATATGAAGTATAGAAATAGATGCTATTATCTCAGTTGTATAAAATATTGTCTTCAACAATAGATAATGTTTTTTTTTATTAAAGTAGGACAATTTTCAATAATTAATTATTCTATAGACCTTTTTTTTAATGTAGTTATATTTGATAGTTCTAATATCATTTCAATGTTGCTCACATTTCTATGGTAACTTTTAAAAAAATGTTAACATGAACATATTACATCTCTTGTTTACATCTGCACTTTAACAACAAACATTATTTCAGAATTATTTTTACATGTTTAATTTTATGTTTTTTTGTTTGTTTAGAGTTATGAAGATTTTAAAGCTATGACCCACTGTGCTTTCCCAAGGTATTTAAACACTATAACACTATAGATATGGTACCTCCTTGTCAGCGTTGTTTAATGTTTGCCAGACATATGATATTGCAGGGCTCGCCAAACCAGGCAAAGTTGGCGAAATTCTCACCATATATCAGCTGAAATCGGCCTCCGTCGACTCCAAGGCGAAATTATACGAAATGAATAAAATCTAAAATCGACAAATATAAGATCAACAACAGTAATACAAGTACAAAACATGAATTTAAGTTAAATATGAAGGAAATTAATAAGATATTAACAAAGGAACACTTCAAATGCTATTTTTTTAAATGATGCGAAGAAACAACACATTTTTGCGGAAACATGTCTCTATGAAGCTGTTGGAAATCTCTCTGTCTTGTCTTCACTTCTCCCTCATGTTCTCTGAGGGAGAAGTCAAGTCTCCCTGTTTTTTGCAAGTGTGGTGAGCCCTGTATTGAACAAGATATGTTATTCATGTTATTGTCAGTTATGTCCAATCAAATGATCGGCATTAGATATTCTTAGAGATACATGTATATGACTGTTAGTTAGTTATTGAGGTTTAACGTCCAGCTACCTTCTGCAGGTATTGCAGACAGATTACTTTCACCATCTTAGAATTCAGCTTTAATAGCAGAGGAGTTCTGGGATGTATGGACTGTGTAGGGTTGTACATCTCTTCCAGTGTTTCTGGAATATATATATGTACTTATTTACAGTTTCTATAATAACTGCACCAGTTGGTATCCAGTGTCTGTTAACTTCAAATTCAATTCTTTTCTTAGAAACCGTTAGGCAGTCAACACTTTCCAAGAATATGATATGATTATTTCTCAAAAAGATTCCTCTTTTTGTTCCGAACAAACAAATATTAAATCTATTATTTCTTCTTTTGTAGACTTTTAGATACAAAATTAATGAGCAGTATGAACCCATTTAAGGTATGTTTTTAAAATTGTTTATTGTTTCATTGATGAAAGATTTAGAAAGAGATTTAAAAAGTTAAATCTGAGAAAAATAAATGTCATACTCTCTGTAGTTCTTCAGAAAAATAATTGAGTATTTTCGCCATAGGACAAGATAATATGACATAATTTCCCCCTACGAAATCAGTTGTGTTTTTTTTTATAGTGTTTAACGCCACTTTCAACAATATTTCAGTTATATCGTGGCGGTCAGTTTTATTGGTGAAGGAAACCGAAGGATCAGGAGAAAACCTTTATCACATAGTGTTGTACACCTCGCCCTGATCGAGATTCGAACTCACCACATCAGTGGTGATGGGCACTGATTGCATAAGTAGTTGTAAATTCAACTACCATACGATCGCAGCCACACAACGGCCTCCTAAAATTAGTTGTGAATATATTGTGTAGAAGGTTATTTTGATAAAGCAGAAGAATTCTTTTAAAAAAAAAGTTAAAATGAAAATCCAAATGAAAAAATACAAATTTATATCAACTCAATTTTTTTTTATTTTTTTTTAGAATTACAGATTTTGCGAGTTTCTGATAAAAATTGAGTTATTATGAACACAGATATATCATGTTTGGGAGGGGTATTTGCAAAAAATATCAGTCGAGAGACGGAAAATTACCCGAGCCAAAAGGCGAGGAAAATTTAGTCTCAAAACGTATTTTTCGCAAATACCCCTCCCAATATGATATATCTGTTTAATTACACCAAATATTATTTAGAACACTGGCTAAATAAATAATACCTTTTGTTTCAATTTGGCGGTTTGAGGCATGCGAGGGTAAAAAAGTGAAATACGTTTTCGCAAATACCACGGCACAGAGGGAAAAAAGTTAAATCCTTTACATCGGAGCACTTCCAGGTTTCAAATTTGATTAATCACGTTACCTTACGTATAAAGGTAAAGAAGAAATATTCCGATTGATTTTGGCGGTTTGAGGCACGCAAGGGTAAAAAAGTGAAATACAATTTCGCAAATACCGCGGCACAGAGGGAAAAAAGTTAAATCCTCAGGCAAATACCCCAGCAGCGGTAAAAATGAACGAAATTAATCCTAGATATGAAAATACACGAAAAATACACCGGCTATTAACCAATCAATCCAGGATTCTTATATAAGGTGTAATTATTTTAAAAATACATGATATGTGGTATTAAATAGGTGTTTTAATAAAACACAAAATGGATATGACTTAATTTTAAAATGATCAATTATGTGGGAACAGGACAAAAGCCCCCTGACAAAAAGCCCTCCAATAATGATGAAAAGTAAAAAGAAAAAAAAAAATGTTATACATTTTTTTATATTGATGGTAATATTAGATATAATTAAAGTATAAAGGAAAAAAAATAATTAAAAAAATTTAATGCTTATAGAAAAAAAATTCTTCACATTTTGTTTATTATTAGTAACATTTATATTTATTAAGTGTAAATTACAAAAGAAAAACTGATAATTTGTGTATAAATTAAAGTTATTTTTTTAATTATCTTTATCACATAATGTTGTACACATCTTCTTGATCGAGGTTCATACTCACATCAGTGATGATGGGCAATAATTGCATAGGCAGTTGTGCAAAGACACAAAGATATAAATATTTTTACAGTATACAGACACAAGAAATTAAAATACAGAGGTACAAAAAATCTTGAATCATGTTAGAAAACACAAAGAAAATTTTACAAATCCAAACAATTGAACAATGACGCAGAAAAAAATGAAATGTATTGACTTTAATTATGAATAATTCAAAAATTAACTTTAATTTATAAACAAATTATCAGTTTTTCTTTTGTAATTTACACTTTATGTTAATAATAAAAAAAACAAAATGTGAAGAAAAAAAATTCTATAAGTATTAAAAAAAATTAAATTAATTTTGAATTTTTTTTCCTTTATACTTTGATATATCTAATATCACTATCAATATAAAAAAATGTATAGCAAAAAAAAATTAACTTTTGCTTTTCATCATTATTGGGGGGCTTTTGTCCTAGACCCCAATTATGTACGTATATATTAATGATATAAATTGGTCTCATAGCTCAACAATAAGAAATTTATTAGAAAGAAACCATTTGAATAACTAGTTTAAAGTAAGAAGAGTTTGAAGATACCAAAGTGGTAATCAGAATCTGTAAATCTAAGATACCAAAGTGGTAATCAGAATCTGTAAATCTAATTATACCAAAGTGGTAATCAGAATCTGTAAATCTAAGATACCAAAGTGGTAATCAGAATCTGTAAATCTAAGATACCAAAGAGGTAATCAGAAGCCATAAATCTAAGATACCAAAGAGGTAATCAGAAGCCGTAAATCTAAGATACCAAAGTGGTAATCAGAATCTGTAAATCTAAGATACCAAAGTGGTAATCAGAATCTGTAAATCTAAGATACCAAAGTGGTAATCAGAATCTGTAAATCTAAGATACCAAAGTGGTAATCAGAATCCGTAAATCTAAGATACCAAAGTGGTAATCAGAATCTGTAAATCTAAGAAGGGCAGACAACGCAATGGCCAACAGAAAAAGAACAAAAGTTTTTTAGGAATATGTTGTATTACTTTTTACACATGTATTTATTAGACCTTTTGTGTCAGATCAAGAATATTTGACAGATGAAATACTTTCTATATCAGTATGATGAAAGTAAACAATTTGTAAATGGTTTAGATTGGTTTGGTTTATGGTGTTTAACAATATTTCAGTTATATTGTGGCTGTCATTTTATTGATTTCGGAAACCGGAGTAAACCACAGATCTGTCGCAAGTCATAATTTGTAGACGTTACATTACAAGAAGATTAAGTCGTTACATTACAAGAAGATTAAGTTGTTACATTACAAGAAGATTAAGTCGTTACATTACAAGAAGATTAAGTCGTTACATTACAAGGAGATTAAGTTGTTATATTACAAGAAGATTAAGTTGTTACATTACAAGAAGATTAAGTCATTACATTACAAGAAGATTAAGTTGTTACATTACAAGAAGATTAAGTTGTTATATTACAAGAAGATTAAGTTGTTACATTACAAGAAGATTAAGTCGTTACATTACAAGGAGATTAAGTTGTTACATTACAAGAAGATTAAGTCGTTACATTACAAGAAGATTAAGTCATTACATTACAAGGAGATTAAGTTGTTATATTACAAGAAGATTAAGTTGTTACATTACAAGAAGATTAAGTTGTTACATTACAAGAAGATTAAGTCGTTACATTACAAGGAGATTAAGTTGTTTCATTACAAGAAGATTAAGTCGTTACATTACAAGAAGATTAAGTCATTACATTACAAGGAGATTAAGTTGTTATATTACAAGAAGATTAAGTTGTTACATTACAAAAAGATTAAGTTGTTACATTACAAGAAGATTAAGTTGTTACATTACAAGAAGATTAAGTCGTTACATTACAAAGAGATTAAGTTGTTGCATTACAAGAAGATTAAGTCGTTACATTACAAGAAGATTAAGTCGTTACATTACTAGAAGATTAAGTTGTTACATTACAAGGAGATTAAGTTGTTATATTACAAGAAGATTAAGTTGTTACATTACAAGAAGATTAAGTTGTTACATTACAAGAAGATTAAGTTGTTACATTACAAGGAGATTAAGTTGTTACATTACAAGGAGATTAAGTTGTTACATTACAAGAAGATTAAGTTGTTACATTACAAGAAGATTAAGTTGTTACATTACAAGAAGATTAAGTCGTTACATTACAAGAAGATTAAGTCGTTACATTACAAGAAGATTAAGTTGTTACATTACAAGAAGATTGAGTTGTTATATTACAAGAAGATTAAGTTGTTACATTACAAGAAGATTAAGTCGTTACATTACAAGGAGATTAAGTTGTTACATTACAAGAAGATTAAGTCGTTACATTACAAGAAGATTAAGTCATTACATTACAAGGAGATTAAGTTGTTATATTACAAGAAGATTAAGTTGTTACATTACAAGAAGATTAAGTTGTTACATTACAAGAAGATTAAGTCGTTACATTACAAGGAGATTAAGTTGTTTCATTACAAGAAGATTAAGTCGTTACATTACAAGAAGATTAAGTCATTACATTACAAGGAGATTAAGTTGTTATATTACAAGAAGATTAAGTTGTTACATTACAAAAAGATTAAGTTGTTACATTACAAGAAGATTAAGTTGTTACATTACAAGAAGATTAAGTCGTTACATTACAAAGAGATTAAGTTGTTGCATTACAAGAAGATTAAGTCGTTACATTACAAGAAGATTAAGTCGTTACATTACTAGAAGATTAAGTTGTTACATTACAAGGAGATTAAGTTGTTATATTACAAGAAGATTAAGTTGTTACATTACAAGAAGATTAAGTTGTTACATTACAAGAAGATTAAGTTGTTACATTACAAGGAGATTAAGTTGTTACATTACAAGGAGATTAAGTTGTTACATTACAAGAAGATTAAGTTGTTACATTACAAGAAGATTAAGTTGTTACATTACAAGAAGATTAAGTCGTTACATTACAAGAAGATTAAGTCGTTACATTACAAGAAGATTAAGTCGTTACATTACAAGGAGATTAAGTTGTTACATTACAAGAAGATTAAGTCGTTACATTACAAGGAGATTAAGTCGTTATATTACAAGAAGATTAAGTCGTTACATTACAAGAAAATTAAGTTGTTACATTACAAGAAGATTCAGTTACATATGTATAGATCACTTTTATTGCAGGAAAAAATACCTAGTACAGCATTAGGAGACTTACAGAAGTTCTTAGAATTTCCACCATTTAGTAAACCAGAGGTTGGTAGGTAAATCTTTGTTACCACAATCTATAGTGATATCATTGTCTTACCAAACCAAGGGGCCGCTGTGGTCATGATCATATGGTAGTTGGATTTACAACTACCTATGCAATCAGTGCCTATCACCATTGAAGTTGTGAGTTCGAATCCTGCACAGACGAGGTGTACTTGATGCAACATTAAAATCCACCTGTGATGTAAATCTATTGTCTAAACTCTCCATTATTTTTAAGGAATGGAGAGATATGAACAATGTGGACAGGGGCGGAGTTATTGTTCTCTTTGTACTTTAGATACTATACACAGACTTTTTTTTGTTACAAGATTAATAATTAATAAAATTAATAAAGTACAATGGGTGGATTTTAAGTTGGAGAATGTCCTCGTATCTCTCCATTCCTTAAAGACAATGGGCCTCGGCCCCTTCGGGGACTCGGCTCCATTATTTTTAAGGAATGGAGTTACTTGGACATTCTCCTATACTTATGTGATAAAGATTGTCAGTGACTTACGACAGGTCAGCGATTTTCTCAGAGTACTCCTGTTTCCTCCACCAATAAAACTGACCGCAACGATATAGCTGAAATATTGTTGAAAGTGGCATCAAACTCCATAAACCTAACCCTCTTACGAAACCACTTTTTATAAGGCCAAATTCATGTTATACATTGGCAGTTTTATAAAAAAAAAATGTAACTAAACCACTTGTTGAAGATAGTACACTTCTGTTGTTATGTCACCTTTTCACTGTTAATCTATATGATATTCACTGTTAATTGGTATGATATTCAGTGTAAGGAAGTGAATACCCCTCGCACTTGGAATTAAATGCTTATGTGGAAAAACATTTGTAAAGTGAAAACCCTGGTATACAAAATCTTGAACCATCAAAATTTTCTGAAATAGGAAGAAATTTCTTTAGCATATATTGACAGAAGATTACGAGCAAATGACACAACAGGATAAAATTAACAGTCAACATGTAGATAAAAGATGTTCACCTCTATGTATCATCTATAAATAGTTTTATCCTCTTTGTGAGTGGTTTGGAGATGTTCACCTCTATATATCATCTATAAATAGTTTTATCCTCTTTGTGAGTGGTTTGGAGATGTTCACCTCTATATATCATCTATAAATAGTTTTATCCTCTTTGTGAGTGGTTTGGAGATGTTCACCTCTATATATCATCTATAAATAGTTTTATCCTCTTTGTGAGTGGTTTGGAGATGTTCACCTCTATATATCATCTATAAATAGTTTTATCCTCTTTGTGAGTGGTTTGGAGATGTTCACCTCTATATATCATCTATAAATAGTTTTATCCTCTTTGTGAGTGGTTTGGAGATGTTCACCTCTATATATCATCTATAAATAGTTTTATCCTCTTTGTGAGTGGTTTGGAGATGTTCACCTCTATATATCATCTATAAATAGTTTTATCCTCTTTGTGAGTGGTTTGGAGATGTTCACCTCTATATATCATCTATAAATAGTTTTATCCTCTTTGTGAGTGGTTTGGAGATGTTCACCTCTATATATCATCTATAAATAGTTTTATCCTCTTTGTGAGTGGTTTGGAGATGTTCACCTCTATATATCATCTATAAATAGTTTTATCCTCTTTGTGAGTGGTTTGGAGATGTTCACCTCTATATATCATCTATAAATAGTTTTATCCTCTTTGTGAGTGGTTTGGAGATGTTCACCTCTATATATCATTTATAAATAGTTTTATCCTCTTTGTGAGTGGTTTGGAGATGTTCACCTCTATGTATCATCTATAAATAGTTTTATCCTCTGAGAGTGGTTTGGAGATGTTCACCTCTATATATCATCTATAAATAGTTTTATCCTCTTTGTGATTGGTTTGGAGATGTTCACCTCTATATATCATCTATAAATAGTTTTATCCTCTTTGTGAGTGGTTTGGAGATGTTCACCTCTATATATCATCTATAAATAGTTTTATCCTCTTTGTGATTGGTTTGGAGATTGTTCAATGTGGAACTGAATTGTATTTGATTATTTTCAGATTTAGCTGAAGGTTTTGATAGTTACAGTTCATCAGAACAACACCATGAGGCAGGGTATGATGCCTACATTACAGGGTTGTGTTATATAAGTATGTCTGCTTATCTTGGTAAGTATATATAAATAATCAAATAATTTTTCTCCAAAAATGAAATGTACATTTTATATTAGCCTTATAATTGCTTTAGATTTTTTTTTCCTTGCATGTTTATTATACCCCCCGCAACAAAGTTGTAGGGGGCTATACTGGTTTCACCATGTCCGTCTGTCTGTAGACAAATCCTATGTCGTACGATAACTTGAGTTGTGTTTGTTAGAATCTTTTAAAATTTTATCAGCTGTTTACTGGTGAAGAGAGGAGGATCCCTTTAATTTTTGACGATTTTCACTTTTGCTGTTCCAGAGTTATTGGACTTGATATGACGGAAAATAGGATTTTTACCCTATGTCGTATGATAACTTGAGTAGTGTTTCTCAGAATGTTTTGAAATTTTATCAGCAGCTTACCGGTAAAGAGAGGAGGATCCCTTTAATTTTTGACGATTTTCACTTTTGCCGCTCTAGAGTTATTGGACTTGATATGACGGAAAATAGGATTTTTACCCTATGTCGTATGATAACTTGAGTAGTGTTTCTCAGAATGTTTTGAAATTTTATCAGCAGCTTACCGGTGAAGAGAGGAGGGTCCCTTTCATTTTTGGTCGGAACAATCAGTAATGTTTTGGTTATGGAAATAGGATGGACAGATGTGGTGAGCGGGCGATATATCTTAGTGAGCTGTGCTCACAGTAATACTAGTTTTTTTTATTATCGATATCAATGTCAATATGAATTATATGTTAACTACAGTAACACTTTCTTAGCTGTTGTGGTCATGATCGTGTGGTAGTTAAATTTACAAACCTAAACCATAACCACATAAAATGTGTATGATATTTAGGTCAATTGTTGATATCTTACTGTTTTTTATACAACTACAAATTTTTGGGGGAATTCTAGCATTTCCAAACAAAGAGACCCAAATGTGCCAAAAATGTTACCGTCAGGCAGTAGCCTTGTTAATTTTACTCTTGGTTTCTCAATCACTTATCTTATATCCTTTGTCATTCTCAGATTTTGTGATCTTAATTAATTGCTAAGTGCAAATAAAAGTATAAAAATTGTATTTTTTGAAAGTATAAGTTTGAAGTCTTAATAACAATATTTTATGCCTGTAACTTTCATAGCCACCTTTAATGTTTTTCTTTGCCATTTTGGGACTGTCTAGGTTGTGATCATATGGTGGTTAGATTTACAACTACCTGTGCAATCAGTGCCTATCACCATTAAAGTTGCGAGTTCGAACCCCGTTCATGGCTAGGTGTACTCGATACAAGATAATGTGATAAAGTTTGTCAGTGACTTGTGACAGGTCTGTGGTTTTCTCCAGGTACTCCACTTTCCTCCACCAATAAAATTAACTGCCATGATATCAATGAAATGTTGCTGAAATTGGCATCATAAACCAAACCTAACTACATAAATTTTGTATAATATCTCGGTAAATTTGTAATATATTTCTGTTTTTTTTTAGAAATTTGTTGTTCAAAGATACCCAAAAGGTGCCAAAATTGCCGCCATCAGGCAGTAGCATTTTTAATTTTACTCTTGATTTCTCAAGCACTTATCTGATATCCTTCGTCACTTTCAGAATATTTTGTGGTCTCAATTAATTTCTAAATGCAAATAAAAGTATAAAAATTGTATTTTTTGAAAGTATAAGTTTGACACCTTGATTAACATTTTTATGTTTTCATGTAACTTTCCTAGCCATCTTAAATGTGTTACTTCACCATTTTAAAGTTATCTCCCTTAAAATACCATCTTCCATCACCAGTTCATTCAATGTTTGGATGATAAATATTAGAAGTTTGTTGTATGTCTATATTTTTATATTTTAGGAAGCTTACAGAAGAATACATCTGGTAGAGTGTCACCAACTTCATCTTTGATAGATCCTTACAATAATAAGTAAGTAAATCATAACTTATTGATATAAGAAATACTCCTTTTTCGTTTAAATTAAAGATTTAAATTAACAACCCAAAGTTCAAGAATGTAATTCGGGTAAAGCCTTTGTACATAAAAATAAACAAAACTGACTACATTCTCAGGTGAACATTGTTACCTATGAGCTTTTGTTTACTGTGTTGGGTCTTTAATGAGTACAGTTGCACTTGATTATCAAATTGATCTATGCACAGAAGTTAAACTTCAATAATAGAATAACAGATGATATTCAGTATATAGTATGTTGATCATATTATCTGAATATAAAAGAAATATAAGATTATCAGATATTGAAAAAAATATATTTTAATTTCAGATTATTTTTAATGAGAATGACAGATGCTCCATATATTGATTTAACAGGAAATGATTGTGAGTAGAATTGTCTTTTAATGGAATAATATACTGATATCATTTATAATGTTGTCAATACTCATGAAATCCTATTTTTTTAATATAAATTTTCATGGTCAGTCAATATACAATTAAATCTACACATGCGGTCATCTCTATTAAATCGTCACCTGTTTTAAAAGGTCACCTTTATCTTGTTCTGTCATTGAGAATTTCATATGAATTTAACCTTTTTTAAGAGGTCACCTGTCTTATAAGGCCACTTTTTCTTTGTTTCAAAAGTGACCTCTTAATACAGATTTGACGATAATTAAATTCAATTACCGGTATCTGTCTGAAACAGAAAAATATGAGTATTATTTCTACTCTTTTCTCAATACTGTCAAATATCTTGGTAGTTTAATGGTTAGCATAGGTTCAATCTCTGGTGAGGTCAAACAAAAGACGATAAAATCGGTATTTGCTTCATCTCAGCTAAGCATGCAGCATTTAGGAGTTAGAGCAAAGAAACTAGTTGGGTCAAAGTCAGGCCATCTTAAATTGATTTTCCAAACAAGAATCGCTTGTAGTTAACCAAAATGGTCTAACAGAAATCACGTGTAAACAACATTCTCATTTAACCAGATTAAAAAAATTATTTTATGAAATCTCGTTTTCCGTGAGACTGTTTATTTATTTATTTTCTAACTTCCGGTCTGATAATAATCTTCTAATAGTCGTTATGCGTAGATAAACACAGTCGTTAGTCGCGTTTGACAGTATGGTCATTATATAAATGTCAAATGCACAGGGAAACGCTGGGGAGGAATAAATAAGGTCGGATAACGAAGGAAGTCGTTATACTGAGGGTGTCACTAAGACAAGTGTAGTGACATATATATATATGCATGTTTACGTGCAAACTGTTGTTTCAGTGATCTAGCCCAGCATCTTGGTCTAGTACAAAGCAGTCATAGTAATCTTATCAAAAAGTAACTGGTTTTTTTTTGCCATGAAATAGCTGATAAATTACTCATTTAGCATTACGCTACAATCACTCACCCAATACTGTGAACAAATAAACAAGTATATCATAGGTTACACATTGTGGACCAAATACAAAATCCTACTTCTTCCTAAAGGATACTGTGCTTGATTATTGGTCTTTTAAAATTCAAATTGACCATTGAAAAACACTGTAACATTAATTTAACCATAATGCAATTCCATTCTGAATAAACCAATTTACAAAAAAATATATACTTCCAGATATATGCATATTTGATAAAAAATAATGTTAAATTATTTTAGCAATCTTGAATGTTTCAATCAAGCTTCAATCATGACTTTGGTCAATGAAAGCTAGTTTCTGTTAGAAATAAGGAGGAATGGTTCTTGTATTTTTTGTTTCTTGAGGGGGCCATCGTGGTAGTGATCGTATGGTAGTTCGATTTATAACTACCTATGCAATCAGTGCCTATCACCACTAATGCTGCGAGTTTGAATTCCGCTCAGACGAGGTGTACTTGATGCAACATTACGTGATAGTTTGTCAGTGACTTGCGGCAGGTCGGTGGTTTTCTCAGGGTACTCCGGTTTTTCTCCACTAATAAAGCTGACTCCCACGATATAGCTGAAATATTGTTGAAAGTGGTGTTGAACACCATAATCCTAACACTAACTATATTTCTTGATTTATGTGCAGTACAAATAATCAATTTTAAAGACATTGTATTCATGAATTAATTTTTTTTTTTTTTTTTTTAATACATTTTTTAAATAATACCTGATTGACAATGTTTCATTACAGTACAACCTAAAAGAGATCATGTGTTTTATATCAGTTTTCCAAAAGAATGGAAGACTGATGATCTATGTCAACTTTTCTCTCCATTTGGTAAGTAGCATGCAAAAAAGCCCACCTTTTCATTGTAATAACTACTTATTGAGACTACTAATATGTGTTTTAAAAAAAATATATATATACGACAATAGAGGCTAATCCATAACTATGAAAAGAGTGGAAGATTATTGGCTGGGGGAAAAAAAAATTTGTTGATAAAATAAGGGTATCTGGACACCCAGTCTTCCTATTAACAAGTTGTACTAAGCGTATAATAATCTAACACAGCAAAACATGTCCAAATCCAAATTCTAATATGACGTCTGTAAAACTCAACAACTCTATATTTAGCACAAGTGCAGTACACAACAAATATGGTTGTTCCATTGTGACTCCCACTGTGAAATTACCGTGACGACCGAGTGTAAACAAACAAAACACCGGCATATAGCATATTTTTAAAGTCCTTATTCCCCGTCAGTTATAAATAAATATTCTGTAACTAAGTATTTTTTTATCATTTGTTTTGAAAATTTACATTTGGGGATCCCCAGTACGCACACAGTCACAATACTCACATACATTCCATTGATATGTGTCGGCCATGAATAACAAAATACACTAACCTTGTTTTCCTATGTATACATTGATAACTAGACGGTGATGTAATTAAGTTGCTGATATTTTCCAATTTGATGGCATTTTGAATTTTGCTACTCAAACAAGTAAAATGCTCACAAAATCGTAAAATAAATCAGTAACCAGCTTGTGTCAATCAGCGTCCCTTGTAAACAACGTCACAGGATGACGATATATTACAAAAGTGAAAGTCGATAGATGGTTGTCTTAAGTATTTTCTCCGGAATTTTTTTTTATGTCAACAATACAAGCTTTTTTTTTCATTGACATTTATTTTTTTTATTTCATATCTAACAATAATTGTCGATTATTAACAACTGTTCAAGTGTTCGATATTATGTTTGACAACTCCGCTCCGCCATTTTGTTAGCGCTCGAAATGATGAACGAATGAACTCTGACTTTTTTTTTAAATATTTTTACGCAAGAATTGTTCAATCGAATCTCTGTTGGAAAATACACAATAAATATGTTTTTCGTGTTAACATCCATATCTTTGTTTTAAAATATCTCGTTCAAATACAAATAATTCAAAATCAATTCAAAATTTCCGAAGGAGATAAATGGAACAGCCACCAAATGCCGTGTGTATACAGTTCACGAATGGTTAAATATTACCGTATTTGTCCTATTAGAATCGAAATAATTCATGGCAGGCATAGAGTTGTGCAAATTTACACATGGGCTGGGCCTTTATATTCTTAGATTTTGCCCCTCGCTTTCGCTCGGGTAAAATTCAAATATAAGGGCCCAGCCCATGTGTAAATTTGCACAACTCTATGCCTGCCATGATTTTTTCTTAATTGAACACTGAATAAACAGGAATGCTGTATAAACCAATCTTGTTAAATTAACTTGTATAACCGAACATTTATTTCTTTGATAGTCCCTCATTTGTGAGTGATAAAGAGCATTTATGGGTTGAAAACATAAATAACAGAGTCAAAATTGATACCCTTATCAAACTAATAAATGACAATTTGTAACTGTATTGTCTTTTGTAGGTAGTGTACAGATATCCTGGTTAAATGACTCGTCAGCTTATATATCATTATATAAAAAGGAGGAAGCTAAAAATGGTAAGTTTATAAATAGATTAGTACTCGCATAGGAATTTAACTATTGTCATTTCTGTAGAAATTTGTGTAAATACTACAAATGACAAAGAAATTATGAGAAAAAAGCATTGTACCATATCAAATAGATTCTTCATATTTATGTCACTTATACATTAACATTTGATGCTAAAATGACAAGATATGATTGTTCTAAATTTTCATATCTATAGCTGCATCGGTGGTGTAATGATTAGCGTGTTTCCCTCGAGTGCAGTAGATCGTGGGTTCATCAGTGGTGTAATGGTTAGCATGTTACCCTCGAGTGCAGTAGATCGTGGGTTCATCGGTGGTGTAATGGTTAGCGTGTTTCCCTCGAGTGCAGTAGATCGTGGGTTCATCGGTGGTGTAATGGTTAGTGTGTTTTCCTCGAGTGCAGTAGATCGTGGGTTCATCGGTGGTGTAATGGTTAGCGTGTTTCCCTCGAGTGCAGTAGATCGTGGATTCATCAGTGGTGTAATGGTTAGCGTGTTACCCTCGAGTGCAGTAGATCGTGGGTTCATCGGTGGTGTAATGGTTAGCGTGTTTCCCTCGAGTGCAGTAGATCGGTGGTGTAATGGTTAGCGTGTTTCCCTCGAGTATAGTAGATAGTGGATTCGAGCCCAGTTTGGGTCAAACCAAAGACTATAAAACTGGTATTTGTTGCTTCTCTGCTAAGCGCGCAGCATTAAGGAGAAAGAGCAATGACTGATTGGCTCGGAATCAGGATAATGTGTTCAAGTGTGACAACATGTCTATCCACGGACTGTTGTTTCAGTGAATTAGCACTATTAAAATCTAACTAAGTGTGTTGGTCTAGTACAAAGCGAACCTCATCATCATTTCTTTGAAAATCAACTGGTTCTTGCCCATGATATTGCTGAAAATTTGCTGAGTTGGCGCTAAGCAACACTTGCTCACTCATAGCTATAGCTTCTGTAATCATTGGTAATTATGTGTCTAACTTTGGTATGTATGTTCTGTAAGGAGTTCCCACACAGACCCTGCAAGATAGGCTTGAATCCCTTCTAGAGTTGGACTATTTGAAAGTTTATGATGCCATAATTTTTTTATTTATTTTTCTGAGTTTATATGTTTTTTTTTCTCAAAATATTGTCTCATTTTTGTCTCGCCTTTCGTCACTGAAGACGAGACATAGGTATTGCATTTCCAGCAACAACAACAATGGCAGAACATTAACAATATCAACATTTTGTGATTTTAAAATGATCGGTGTAATTTATGCTTCAATATTAATACAGTTATCCCCCCTATTCAGACAGGAATTTTTTCTTCAGTAATTTGGTTAAATTTAAGGACATATAGTTTTCAAACGTGGGTATTGATAATTTGACCTATGCAAATTTTATAGTATCACAATCACACATTGATTGGTAAAAAACAACGTTGTTTTTTACCTCCACCATATAATGAATTAACAAAACTTTACCAGCAAAGGTGAGAGGGTTATGGTGTTTAATGCCACTTTCAACAATATTTCAGTTCTGTCGTGGAAGTCAGTTTTATTGATGGTGGAAATCGGAGAAAACCAATGACCTGTCATAAGTCACTAGCAAACTTTATCACATAAAGTTGTATCGAGTACACCTTGCCATGTGTGGGATTCAAACTTACAGCGTTTGTGGTGATAGGCACTGATTGCATAGGTAGTTGTAAATCCAACTACCATACGATCATGATGGCCCTCAAAAGATGACAGAGTAGTAATTAATAGTGTGTTAAGGTACTTAAATGATCATTGAGTAAATTGATTTCTCCATCCCAATATGTAAGAATATATTCACGAAACATTGACTCATGAAAAAAAAATAACTCTCAACACTTTAACATTATATTTTCTAAATATATGATTTATTTTGATTTTTATTATAGTTTTAAAGAGTCTGTGTAAGGAGGAGGCAGTGTATGAAATAAAGAGATACCAGGACCACAAGACAGGATCCACCAGTAGTACTACTAGAAAACGACCTATGTCAGCTCCTGATTCCTTACCTCCTTCTAAGAAACAAAAATCTCTTAATGTTGAGTAAGTTTTCTTTTTGTTATAGTAAAAATAAAATCTCTAATAATGGGTTATCATATCTGAAAAGAAATCAGAGATCCTTGCAACTCGCCATTTTCAGTTGGGACTCACCAGAATTTTCAGAAATATCTTCTGGACTCATCAAAATAAATTGCTACAATAATCCCTGAGAAATTGTGTGGAATTGTGTGGAATTGAAAAATTTCCATGAAACATGTATACCGTATTTTACGGAAGATAGGTCGATATTTTTTTTCCTCAAAATCTGGAATCCCTAAAAAAAATCGCGATAAAAATGACGATTTTGTTTACAGTATACCTTTATTTTGCTGTAGGTTTTTTTTTCTGAATAAGATTGAAATCATCGATGTTCTTGGTGTTGTTTTTTTTTTAAATAAAGCAATAAAAGTATACTACTAACAGGGGGTGCAATTCTGGGAAAAAATGTTCAACATCTGAAAAAAATCAATATTCAATGATTGAAGTGTTAGCGAAAATCAGTTCAATATTGTATTGTATAATAAAATATATACAAATGTACTATAAAAAATGTATGTTGTTGAAAAAAAACATCAGTCGGCACTTAATTATCTTGATCAGCTGATTGAAAATTTACTGGACCGAGACGATCACATAATTTGTGTACTATTAAAGTTTAAAGGTACATGTATGTCAATAAAACTGCACAAGGTGATACATTGTTTTGACAGCTTGATTATTTTATTGTATGAACATCCGTTTACCATATATTTTGACGCCCACAGATGGCCTGAATTGAATGTCATCGATGTCTGGCTTTACAAACCAGACTCTTCATAAAAAACACACAACCAAAACACAAGGTTAAAAACAAAATTTTATTTAATTTAACTTTCATAATTATTTCGTTTATGACACATAAGAATAGTATTCTTGAGCTAATACTTACAGATACTTAACGAAGAACATCGTTATAGGACAAATGCTTATCAATGTACAAAAAAAAATAATCCGTTCCATGTGACGATACTTACCCAAGTTATCATCGGCATTCTCGACCTATGGAATGCTTCGACTTATCTTAGTATTCCCCCCAAAATTTAGCCGAAAAGCAGCAATTCGACCTATCGTCCCCATCGACCTATAATCCGTAAAATACGGTACTTAAAAATTACCTTTATGATATATATATTTCACTATTCTTTGGAATTTGACCATATTTTTTTTTATATTTATGTTCTGAGTAATAATCAAAAATATTCTTACAGGGCAAGCTCTAGTGAAAGGTAATTATTTGTGTGTCATATTTATACACTTCATATAGTGTGTGACTGCTTAGTATCTTGAGTGCAGGCTTTTTGAGGATTCAGGAGAATTTTAATTGACATTCTTTTTTTTTCTTTTTTTTTTAATATTATTGAAATTCCACAGATTACTGATACTTTTGTGTTATTTGTGATTTTATCCCGGACCACTTCTGTTTTTAGGAATCAAGTGAACGTCAAATTTTACTTGAATCTAAATATGAAATTTACTTTATAGGATACTGGTAATTAAAGTCATATTTTTTATAGCTCCATCAGAAAAATATAATATATTATTTTATACAAGATAATTCAGATACTTCTCTTTTAAAAAATTAGTGGATATTTAGGGGTTAGAAATCACTAAATAATGATAGTTAATAAGGTTCCTCATGAAATTTTCATTTATTTTTGCAATAATTATTATTTTTCATGCAGTAAAATATTTAACATATTTTTGTAATGAAATAACAACAGTTTACTTAGATTCAAGTACAGTCAAACCTGTATTAAGAGATCACCACTGGGACAAAGAAAAAATGGCCTTATAAGACAGGTGACCTCTTAAAAGAGGTTTAATTCATATAAAAAAATTTATGAATGGACAAGAAAAAGGTGACCTTATAATACAGGTGACTGCTTAATAGAGGTGACCACATTGGCAGGTTTGACTGTATTTATCTTTAGGTCCACTGTAACATAGAATCCACAAAATTTGCACTCAACCACTATTCATTATTCCATTGTAATAGCTATAACTATTTAGATTGTTCTTGCTAGTTGCTTTTCTTCATAATAGAGATTATTTTATATGTTTTTTGTTCATTTATGTCCTTGATATTGTATACTGTTGTGCTATATTTTTTCATACAGTACATCAAAGATGGCTGCCATTACTTAAAATAGTTATTACGTCTATGTTTTTTTTCTCGAATGAGCTAAAATTTAAATAGTAGGTTTCTTAACCTCTGTTCTGGGTTTTTCTGTAACATATGTCATGACTATTTATATGAACATGAACATTTTTACAGATGTTTTATGATATGGGTGTGTCATTGTCGTTGTTTACTGTTTAACATATTTGTAAACAAACATGGTTTTTCTGTGATGTAGTATGATTTACTGCATTTTTAGCCGAGTTGCGTACAGGCATCGGGACGGCGCAATCGTTTCCGCAAAATATCTTAAGAATGAAATGTCTGATCTAAATGAAACTTGGCACACACATGCCAGGTGGTGAGAGGAGGAAGCCTATTGATATTGAGGATCGTAGGACAAAGGTCAAGGTCACAACTTCTAAAAATAGAACAAACATTTGATACTTTTTTCGTTTCTGCATAATATCTTAAGAACGAAATGTTGGATCTAAATGAAACTTGGTACACACATGCCTGATGGTGAGAGGAGGAAGTCTATTGATATTGAGGTTTGTAGGTCAAAAGTCAAGGTCACATTGTCCATCCACATGTTCGCAACTCGGCTTTCGCACCTTCGGTGCGTTACTAATTTTTGAATATTCTTTAATATCCTTTGATGTCAAAAACTTGAAGAATGAGGTATTTTTTAACAATTGAAAATTGTGAAATATTTTTGAATGACTGTGATGCTATCAGTTAAATGTATATAAAGTGCACAGTTCAAATAGATTTCATTTACTTTAAACTGAACATACCAAAATAAATTGGACTTAAATAATTTACCACTTCTGACATTTTCTTCATAGATTTGTAAATATATATGATCTAAAAAAAGAAAGCTCGAATTGTTTTTACAGTAATATTTCAATGATTAAGTTGAAGAGTTAACAAAATAAAGTTCATTTAAATAGCCAGTGAAAGTCTATAACAAACTTCCTATTTTGTAAAAAATCAAATAAAAAAAAAAATCATAAACATATAAATTGAAAAACATGGTTTTGTCATGTTACTTGCATATATAAAATAGTCTATTGTCTTAAAGATTTCTTACTCAATGCTCCAACTCATTCCATCATTAGCCTTCTATTGTTTGAACTGGTGTATAATCTGCACACCCCCCCCCCCCCCCCCCCCTTTTCCCCCTTTTTTCTTGTCAAAAGAATTTCAGAAAAAGGTTTAGTTCATGTGTATTATATGCAGAAACTTTTCCTAAAAGAGTGAGTGAGTGAGTGATTGTTGTTTAATGCCAACTCAGCAATTTTTCAGCTATATCGTATCAAGAACAAGTTAATTTTCAATGAAGTGATGATGAGGTCCTCTTTGTACTAGACCAACACGCTTAGCTGGATTTTTATAGGGCTAGCTCACTGAAACAACTGTCTTCAGATAGACATGTCACCCCACTTGGACACATTTTCTTGATTCCGAGTCAACCAGTCTTTGCTCTTTCTCCTTAATGCTGTGTGCTTAGTGGAGAAGCAACAAATATCATTTTTCTAGTCTTTAGTTTGACCCAATCAGAGCTTATACCCACGATCTATCGCACTCGAGGCGAGGATGCTCACCACTGATGCAGTATTTCCTAAAGAAAAAACTCCTGAGATCAACAAAGACTGGTAGATAGTATCTTTGTATAGTTTATTGGTTGTAAAAAATTTGGATGTCAACGATTTCAAATGAAGTTTGTATTCAATTAAAGTATTGTCTTTAATTTTGTCAATTATAAAACCACCATTGATGAAATTCTAAAATTATATTCGTGTTCGATACAACCCTGAAAATAGATTGACAATTTTATAATCATTATTCTTAGTTTATCCGAAATTTATTTCTGGTATTATGTCTCTCATGTAGAAACTGGTATCAAATCTATTCTGATTTAATAATTATGTAAACATATAATTTTTTTATTTCTTTCAAGAATTTAGTATGTGTGTTTTCTATGTGATGAACCTCACCCTGATTATGTATATGTTTGATGAATACTTATTTCAATAAAAAATGGTGTGACTGTTCTTCACAGAAAAAATCAGAGAATTATGTACTTTTTATTGATTTTTTCCACTCCCTGATGTCAACACGATTCTTTATCATAATCTGCATTGATTAAGTTTGACATTTGTCTCTTTCGATTAAGTTTTACAACTGTTATATAATAACAAGGAAGTAATACTCCCTGTAGTACATTTCTACAGTCAGCTGTTACTGATTACTGACACTCTAATTATTGGATAAATTACATTGTAAAATACAATATTGCTGCAACCTGTTATGAGGACTTTTGAGAGTTTCATACACTGTAGGAGTGTCGCATATCAAAATGAGGTCACTGTGTCCTTGACTTTTAAATGTCAAGGTCAAATAAGTCGTTTCAACTATTCCTGTGCAGAACTTTATTGTCTTAAGGCCCACAACCATCATAGTGTGTGTATATGTATTAGGACATGACAGTGTGTTGCATATAAAGATGATGTTAAGGTCGAATAAGTAATTATGTTTGTCTTATGGCCCAGCAATAGCAAAACAACTGCCAAATTGTGTGAAAATAGCTGAAACAAGCATCTGTTACCGTTTCTTTCTGTTGCTCAACATGAATCAGGTACCAGAAAAGCTATATTTTGGTCAGTGACCGTATATAACAAAAATTTATCCAGTTAATGCAATTTGACTGCTCAAATAGAACCAGTGCAGAATAAAATGAAATCTTTTGGTTGCTTCTCCTAAATCATATCACTTATAAATCTCTTTTGTCTACTTTTACTCTGTCTAACGCATGAAGATTGTGTGTATCAATGTCTTTCGATGAATGAAATTTGTTACATGTTATGGCCTTTCATTAACCTTTGAAGCCAGAATATAGCTGAAATACTGCTAAAGTTGGTGCTAAAATACCAATCAATCAAACGTTAACTTTTGTATTACATTTATATTAAACAAATAAAAATTAAGGGAAAAGAAGCAAATAACATCCAAGAATCAATAAGAAATTATTATCTCAATGTAGCTAAGCTATTGTTAAACAAATGAGCAAAGACACACCCTGTGCATTTTTCTGCATTAAACATATTTTGTAATTAAATGTGTACTTTGTTATGCCTCACACATGCATTAAATTTTACCCATGTCTGTATGTACACCCCACATTTGGTTTCCACTCAATAATTTACCTGGTAAGTTTACCTTAAGCAAATCATTTGAAAATCATTAACAAGGTCAGAGACCATGACAAAGTTCGTTTTCAGACTAGACCACTTTTTTTTATCCATTCTAGAGTTATGCCTCTGTTTATTTTAGATGGAAGCGAGGACGTCCATGTTCTATGGACACCTGCTTCCACTTTTTATTCACCTGTCTCGAGACGTTCCGTATTATGTGATTGGGTATGGCGGGCGGGCGTCCACACAGGTTTCCATACAATAACTTTAGTTCTGTATATCAGATCTTTACCAAACTTGGCCACATGATTCCCCTGTGGAAGGGGAAGAACCCTAGTTATTTTGGGGTCATTAGGTCAAAGGTCAAGGTCACCATTACTATAAATATATTTTTTGACAACAGGGTCATTTCCGCACGATAACTTTAGTTCTTTATATTGGATCTTTAACAAACTTGGCCACATGATTCCCCTGTGGAAGGGGAAGAACCCTATTTATTTTGGGGTCATTAGGTCAAAGGTCAAGGTCACTGTTACTATAAAAATAATTGTTGACAACAGGGTCGTTTCCACATAATAACTTTAGTTCTGTATATTGCATCTTTAACAAACTTTGCCACATGATTCCCCTGTGGAAGGGAAAGAACCCTATTTATTTTGGGGTCATTAGGTCAAAGGTCAAGGTCACCATTACTATAAATAGAATTTTTTACAACAGGATCGTTTCCGTACGATAACTTTAGTTCTGTATATTGGATCTTTACCAAACTTAGTCACATGATTCCCCTGTGGAAGGGGAAGAACCCTATTTATTTTGGGGTCATTACCATTATACCGTTTGATAATTTATATAGACGGGCATATTTTGTGATGCACACATTTCTTGTTCAATTTGAAATTACCAAATTTAACTATGTGTGATTATGTAATTTTATACAGGTAATCTGTACCATGTCAATAGATAACCAATATTACTAGATTTTATTTCAATTTTTTTTTTATACAAATTACCAATAAATTCATAAATAATTATTGCATTTCTATAAAGTTGAAGATCATAAATTTAGATAAGATCTTAAACATGTGTATGATCTCCTCCATGTAATAATAATATAGATAAAAATAATAAAAACATTATATTTTTGTTGAACATTTAAAGTTAAGTAACAAAATCAAATATAATAATAATATAACATGGATTTATTGTTACTGCATGACTGCATGTACCGTTCTACTGCCTGTTTGTCTAGATTTATTCTCTTATCTGACATACTGGCATTTAATAATTAAGTGGGGTTTAGGTTATGGTGTTTAATGCCACTTTCAACAATATTTCAGTTATAGCGTAGCAGTCAGTTTTATTTATGGAGGAAACTGGAGAAAACCACTGATCTGCTGCCAGTTGCTCACAAACTTTATCACATATTGTTGTATCGAGTACACCTCGCTCGAGTGGGATTCCAATTCACAATGTTATGGTGATAGGCACTGATTGTATAGATAGTTGTAAATTCAACTACCATACGATCACGACCACGACCACGACAGCCCCTTTAAGATTGAGGGAGGTGAAAACACCTGATATCCATCCACAAGATATTACTTCTATTGCGATGGAAAATTTGAATTTTATTTTTGTAAGTAAAAATAAACCTGAAGAAAATCAAACTAGAGATCTGATTTAGTGTCAACAAAGGAGAGAAGTGAATTGTATTACTATATTAAGTTATGTTGATTAGATATCAAATAATTCATTAACATTGAAGACCATGTAGAATCCCGAGACTTATGCTTGGCTTCACCTCCTAACATTTTCTTCATATCACAAATGCTAATTATTGATTGGTCAATTGTATAATGTGATGTTATGTAAGATGAGGGATTACTGTACATGCTATGAACATACAATATTAGTGTAGTGTCTTAGAATATTAAATTTATGTGTATATGAGTTTTAGAAACTGAGAGAAAGGTGAGATTTCCAAAGACTTTGTCCAGTTTTGCCCTGAATACATATAAACTATATCTTTTAAGGCATTGTATTTACATTGTGTTTATCCTGCAGAAAAATCACAATAATCCAGATGTTATATTTTATTGTTTCCCACTTTTGGTATTTTTAGAACTAGCTTACCAAGGCTCAACAAGTAAAACATGTGAAAAGGGTACCAGAAAAGCTTTATTAGGTCGATGACTACTGCGATTTGCAGGATAAAAGTACATGTATATATTATTTTTATTTTAAAAAAGGTATAAGTTCAAATGTATTTAAGTCATCATTATGGAGAAATATCGGTAAATTCACAGGAAATATATAATATCATGCTCTATTGGCAATTAAATCATATTTGAATGGCTTTAAGTATGTGTATATAACACACAAAAAATTGAAACAGTGAAAATTATATTGAAAATCTACAGGATATCAAACCAGGAAATTAATTCAGTGTTGCAAAAGCACCTATTAAATTGAGTTAACGGTATATACCCATTAAATACTTATTTGTGATGGAAAAATGTTAAGTTTGGACACATTTTGTCAACTGTGTTTAATTGCATTTAAAAGGGCAGTCGATTGGTACTTTAAGAGCTGCGGAACCGTCCATAGCCCTTAACCGCCTTTTTTTTTTCATGGTCAAAAAACAAAAATGATGTGAAAATTCCCTCATCTTTTTTTTTAATTATGACGATAACAAATGAAATATTTATATTAATATTGATATAGCGTAAACATTGGGTAAGTAGTTATGTGTAGAAATTGATGTCAGTAATAAAATTTGTATGCAAGTATCAATTTACCGATATAGTTTATTGTTTTATTCTGTTACATACTTGAACAACTTTCAAAATTAAATTTTTAGCACTCATTTTTATTCGTTTGCTCCCCAAAGATGATATTTATGCCTCTATATTACATAACATGTCCAGTGGAACCTGTCTAAAACATACCCTTAATAAAAACAGATTCCTACATAAACAAAATTTTAAATATAATTCCAATGTAGGAAATATTTGTTAACATGTAATAACCAAATATCTGTCTTATTTGAACACAATAGCTGGTCCCAAGAATGTTCAGATTAGTCAGTGTTTTAAATCATATGATGGACATCACATCACATAGAGATCTGAATTTTACTTCTAAAAAAACCTCAAAAGTTTGTGTCACAGATGTAATTTATCAAATATGTGATAATACAAAGGATGTCCATCATACACAGTCATTTCAAAGACTAAAATGATAGGTTTTAAAAAAAATTCTCAAAAACTAATGAAATGTATAAAAGGTGTATCTTAAAAATAAACCTTACCAGACCACTCCAACAAAGATCCAGTTATCAAGAGGGGGATCCCATTAATTGGTTTGACCCTCCCAAACTGGCATCATATATAAATATACTGTATCTATAATTGGATAGATATAGGATAATTGTGAATAAAGATATTTTCTTTGTGTAGAGGTCAGAGGTTAATTTGACAAAGAAAATTTCATTAAATTTTCTGACTACTACATATTATATAATACTACCAGTACTTATTAAACATTTCAAAATGGAATCATGAACTTGACCTTGAATGTCGTTTAGCAAATCTGAGGAAGAGGGAAATTGATCATTGTTGTTGATTTCAACTCTTGATAAGTTATTTATAGGTTTTATGTAGGTACTTCATATAAGTGTTAAAAAGAAAAAACAAGTTTTAAGGAAGGAAAATTGGGTCAATGGTTGATCCAAGGAAAATTGTTATTTCTGTAAATATAAAAATATTGATATTTTAATGTCATATTTTAATTATTATTATTGTTTTCATATAAATTTGGTGTCTGGTACTTCATAATTGAACCAGTCCATTTGATAATATGATTTTTTTTATTGGACTTGATAAGCAACTCCTGAAATAGCCATGTGACAAATTACTGGCCAGTCCATTGCCAGTGTTTAAGTTTCTACCAGTTTATTAAATTACCAATTATTAAAGATAAGGCTGAAATATGTAATATATGACATAGAATATTGAAGTCTCATCTTGATTGAGATTGGGTTGGTTATGGTGTTTAATGCCACTTTCAACAATATTTCAGTTATATCGTGGCTGTCAGTTTTATTGGTGGAGGAAACCAGAGTACCCGGAGAAAACCACCTACCTGCCGCAAGTCACTTACAACTTTATCACATAATAGATGTTTAAGTGTATATGACATAGGAAAATAATAAATAACAAGTATCATGATGAATAAGTGGGTTAATATTTAGGAATATATGTAATCTTATATTTCTGTATCTCATCAATTTACTTACATGATGATGCTCATGTTTAACATTTTCGCTAGCCAATGCTTATGTTCTGCCTCCCTTCGCTAGAGAAGATGCATGTTGGCATGAAATTTAATATTTCTTTTACATTTAACATTTCATAAAAATCAAATAAATTGGTCTTTTGTGTACATTCAGAGGTTGTATTCTTCTATTAAGGAGAAAGATCAAAGACTGGTTGGCTCAGAATCAGAATAATGTGTCAGAGTGAAGCGACATGTCTATCCGCAGACTGTTGTTAGCACTATAAAAATCCAACCAAACGTGTTGATCTAGTACAAAGCTGACTTCATCATCATCTCATTGAAAATTAACTTGTTCTCGCCATGATATAGCTGAAAAATTGCTAAGTTGGCATTAAACAACAATCACTCACTCATGGACTGTATTCCTCTATATGTAGAGATTGTAATTTAAGCAAAATAACAAAATTTCAAAATGAATGGTGTAATTATTTATATATGTGATATATCTTTCAGTGCTCCACCATTTGTATCTCGGTCCATTACCCCACCATTAACAGAAACTAAACCCCCTGAAGTTAATTCTTATGCTGATGCTGTCAAAAGTGCTGTCAAAAATGGTCAGTCTGCAGAAAACTCTTCTAAAGGTAAATTTTACTTATCACTTTTATTTATGTTTGAAAATTAAGGTACATGTAAATGTGTTTTATTTTTGTGTGAGTAAACTGTCTACCATTATATAATTAAACTGATGGGGAGAAAATACTAATATCCTTCCAACCCATTTTAAGACACAGAACACAGTATGGCCTCCATTTAAGTATTTTCCCAAAGGTTGGTTGGTTGGTTTTGGTGTTTAATGCCACTTTCGACAATATTTTAGTTATATCGTGGTAGTTAATACCTAGAAAAAACCACCCACCTGTCGCAAGTCACTGACAAACTTTATCACATAATGTTTTATCGAGTACACTTCGCCTGAGCGCTGTTCAAACTCACAACAGATTTTGTATTTATTAATGAAAACTGCATAGTAGTTTTCCTACATTCCAGTGTGATGATATCACAAAAGATATTTGAACATCAATTCTACTATATCATTTTTTTTTTTTACAGGAACCAGTCCTGACACTGACAGTGATGTGAAAATGTTTGAAGAACCAGACAAATGGGAATGATCTCAAGATTGATTAATGTGCTTTGACAGATTTAATATCAACCAATACAACTAATTATACAGAACATTTTGAAATGAAGAGTTTAAACAATTTGTAGAAAATAATAGAATGCTTGCTTTAAATGTGTTCATCTATGTTCGTATGTGTTCATGTATGTTCGTGTGCAGCAATAATAAAAAATACCATTGTAGTATTGTATTGTGTGTTTATTACTGATTGGTGTTGAAATGTTCGTCTCCATGGATACTGTAACCAGTTGTTCTTCCCTCAACTTGTCATTATTTATAAAGATGATAGGGCACAATGTAGACATTGCTTTTCTAACATTTGTAGCATTACTTATCTGTATTTTAGTATTTTACTCAATAACCAGGGCAAGCGACATGACTATGAAATTGGTATTTGTTGCTTCTCCGCTAAGCATGCAGCATTAAGGAGTAATAACAAGAACTGGTTTGCTGAGAATCATGATAATGTGTCCGAGTGAAGCGATATGAACTGTTTCAATGAGTTAGCACTATAAATATGCATCTAACCGTGTTTGTCTAGTACAGAGCTGTCATCATCATCTCATTGAAATGCAATTTTTTCTTGATATGATATTAGCTGAATAATTGCTCACTCGCTATGATCAGGACATTTGTGGTTGTAATCACTGTAGTTGGACTTACTATCATGGTGAGGTGTACTCAATACAACATCATGTGATAAAGTTTGTCAGTGACTTTTGACAGGTCTGTAGTTTTCTCTGGGTACTCCGGTTTCCTCCATCAATGAAACTGACTGCCACGATATAACTCAAATGTTGTTGAAAGTGGCGTTAAACACCATAAACCAATCCAAACTATTTTCAAGGCAATCAATGACTAGCAGGAAGAAAGTTTCAAGTTTGATTTCTCCCTGTGGGGTTGAGTGCTTGATACAACTTTATGGTAACAAAATACAAATTACTTGTGGCAGATCGGTGGTTTTCATCGGTTTCCTCCACCATGATATAACTGAAATATTGTTGTAATTGAAAATGACATTAACACAGTCCGGTATCCTCCATCAATCAAATTGACAGCAATGATGTATCTGAAATGTTGTTGAAAGTGGTGTTAAATGGCCATATCCCTAACATTATTACCATACTACATACCGTAGATCTGCTACAAATGGTACATTAATATAGCATACATATCAAAAAGGTTCAACTACCATGTAGATGTAGATGTAGATACTATGGTTATCATAAAAAGTAGATATCGAATTTAGTGTGCACGACTCATTTCTGGAACAACCTTTATCCGATAGGCTCAAAGCCAAATAATTTTAAAATCTTTGGGAGCAAAAAAACAAATGGCCTAAACAGAATAGCCAAATTCGGCTAATGTCATCTATCCCTGAGGAAAATGTACCTTTTTAGTTTTAATAATAATTACATGATTTAGGAACGTAAATTTCAATAAAAAAAATGTATCTTAAAAAAAACTATGTCAGTACCGAAGCAATGACTACTAGGCGAATGATACCCTCGGGGACTAATAGTTCACCAGCAGAGGTATCAACCCAGTGATTGTAATAAAAACGTGGATATCAAATTTAGTGCATTTCTGGAAAACCCTTCATCAGGTATGAAGTTAATCTATAAGTCTAAGGGATCATGAAAACCAAAGGGGCCTAAACAGGATAGTCAATATCAGCTAAGGCCTAAGGAACTAAATTTGTATAAAAAAAATATACCATGTAAGTGACGTGACGACTACTGGACAGATTGATTTGATTTTGATTTTTGGTGTTAACGCCACTTTCAACAATATTTCAGCTATATCATGGTGACCAGTTTTTTAGTGGTGGGGGAAGCTGGAGAGAACCACCGACCATGGGCAAGCAACTGGTAAACGTCGCATGCGGCTGCGAGTCGAGTGCACCCTTTTTTGTAATTTAGAAAGCCGGACGCAAACCCACACCGTATTGGTGATAGGCTTGTATGGGTTGTTAGATCCAACGACCTAACTCATTGAGCCATCCGGACCCCCACTACTGGCCAGATGATACCCTTGAGGACTAATAGTCCACCATCAGAGGTATCGACCCAGTGATAGTAATAAAAACGTATAGATATCAAATTTATTGCGTACGACACATTCTAGAATAACCTTCATCAGGTACACTCAAAGACAAAAGATTAGAATAACCTTCATCAGATACACTCAAAGACAAAATATTAGAATAACCTTCATCAGGTACACTCAAAGACAAAATATTAGAATAACCTTCATCAGGTACACTCAAAGACAAAATATTGGAATAACCTTCATCAGGTACACTCAAAGTCAAAAGATTAGAATAACCTTCATCAGGTACACTCAAAGACAAAAGATTAGAATAACCTTCATCAGGTACACTCAAAGTCAAAAGATTAGAATAACCTTCATCAGGTACACTCAAAGACAAAATATTAGAATAATCTTCATCAGGTACACTCAATGACAAAATATTAGAATAACCTTCATCAGGTACACTCAATGACAAAATATTAGAATAACCTTCATCAGGTACACTAAAGACAAAATATTAGAATAACCTTCATTAGGTACACTCAAAGACAAAAGATTAGAATAACCTTCATCAGGTACACTCAATGACAAAATATTAGAATAACCTTCATCAGGTACACTCAATGACAAAATATTAGAATAACCTTCATCAGGTACACTAAAGACAAAATATTAGAATAACCTTCATTAGGTACACTCAAAGACAAAAGATTAGAATAACCTTCATCAGGTACACTCAATGACAAAATATTAGAATAACCTTCATCAGGTACACTAAAGACAAAATATTAGAATAACCTTCATCAGGTACACTCAAAGTCAAAAGATTAGAATAACCTTCATCAGGTACACTCAAAGACAAAATATTAGAATAACCTTCATCAGGTACACTCAATGACAAAATATTAGAATAACCTTCATCAGGTACACTAAAGACAAAATATTAGAATAACCTTCATCAGGTACACACAGACAAAATATTAGAATAACCTTCATCAGGTACACTCAAAGACAAAATATTAGAATAACCTTCATCAGGTACACTCAAAGTCAAAAGATTAGAATAACCTTCATCAGGTACACTCAAAGACAAAAGATTAGAATAACCTTCATCAGGTACACTCAAAGTCAAAAGATTAGAATAACCTTCATCAGGTACACTCAAAGTCAAAAGATTAGAATAACCTTCATCAGGTACACTCAAAGACAAAAGATTAGAATAACCTTCATCAGGTACACTCAAAGACAAAATATTAGAATAACCTTCATCAGGTACACTCAAAGTCAAAAGATTAGAATAACCTTCATCAGGTACACTCAAAGTCAAAATATTAGAATAACCTTCATCAGGTACACTCAAAGTCAAAATATTAGAATAACCTTCATCAGGTACACTCAAAGTCAAAATATTAGAATAACCTTCATCAGGTACACTCAAAGACAAAATATTAGAATAACCTTCATCAGGTACACTCAAAGACAAAATATTAGAATAACCTTCATTAGGTACACTCAAAGACAAAAGATTAGAATAACCTTCATCAGGTACACTCAATGACAAAATATTAGAATAACCTTCATCAGGTACACTAAAGACAAAATATTAGAATAACCTTCATCAGGTACACTCAAAGTCAAAAGATTAGAATAACCTTCATCAGGTACACTCAAAGACAAAATATTAGAATAACCTTCATCAGGTACACTCAATGACAAAATATTAGAATAACCTTCATCAGGTACACTAAAGACAAAAGATTAGAATAACCTTCATCAGGTACACTCAATGACAAAATATTAGAATAACCTTCATCAGGTACACTAAAGACAAAATATTAGAATAACCTTCATCAGGTACACTCAAAGACAAAATATTAGAATAACCTTCATCAGGTACACTCAAAGACAAAATATTAGAATAACCTTCATCAGGTACACTCAAAGACAAAATATTAGAATAACCTTCATCAGGTACACTCAAAGACAAAATATTGGAATAACCTTCATCAGGTACACTCAATGACAAAATATTAGAATAACCTTCATCAGGTACACTAAAGACAAAATATTAGAATAACCTTCATCAGGTACACTCAAAGTCAAAATATTAGAATAACCTTCATCAGGTACACTCAAAGACAAAATATTAGAATAACCTTCATCAGGTACACTCAAAGACAAAATATTAGAATAACCTTCATTAGGTACACTCAAAGACAAAAGATTAGAATAACCTTCATCAGGTACACTCAATGACAAAATATTAGAATAACCTTCATCAGGTACACTAAAGACAAAATATTAGAATAACCTTCATCAGGTACACTCAAAGTCAAAAGATTAGAATAACCTTCATCAGGTACACTCAAAGACAAAATATTAGAATAACCTTCATCAGGTACACTCAATGACAAAATATTAGAATAACCTTCATCAGGTACACTAAAGACAAAAGATTAGAATAACCTTCATCAGGTACACTCAATGACAAAATATTAGAATAACCTTCATCAGGTACACTAAAGACAAAATATTAGAATAACCTTCATCAGGTACACTCAAAGACAAAATATTAGAATAACCTTCATCAGGTACACTCAAAGACAAAATATTAGAATAACCTTCATCAGGTACACTCAAAGACAAAATATTAGAATAACCTTCATCAGGTACACTCAAAGACAAAATATTGGAATAACCTTCATCAGGTACACTCAATGACAAAATATTAGAATAACCTTCATCAGGTACACTAAAGACAAAATATTAGAATAACCTTCATCAGGTACACTCAATGACAAAATATTAGAATAACCTTCATCAGGTACACTAAAGACAAAATATTAGAATAACCTTCATCAGGTACACTCAATGACAAAATATTAGAATAACCTTCATCAGGTACACTCAATGACAAAATATTAGAATAACCTTCATCAGGTACACTAAAGACAAAATATTAGAATAACCTTCATCAGGTACACTCAATGACAAAATATTAGAATAACCTTCATCAGGTACACTAAAGACAAAATATTAGAATAACCTTCATCAGGTACACTAAAGACAAAATATTAGAATAACCTTCATCAGGTACACTCAATGACAAAATATTAGAATAACCTTCATCAGGTACACTAAAGACAAAATATTAGAATAACCTTCATCAGGTACACTAAAGACAAAATATTAGAATAACCTTCATCAGGTACACTCAATGACAAAATATTTGATAGCCATATCATTTTTTTTTTTAAACTGGGAGCAAGAAAATCAAAGGACCTAACTAGCTAAAATAGGATAAGGTCACCTCTATGTCAGAGATAGGATAAGGTTACCTCTATGTCAGAGATAGGATAAGGTCACCTCTATGTCAGAGATAGGATAAGGTCACCTCTATGTCAGAGATAGGATAAGGTCACCTCTATGTCAGAGATAGGATAAGGTTACCTCTATGTCAGAGATAGGATAAGGTCACCTCTATGTCAGAGATAGGATAAGGTCACCTCTATGTCAGAGATAGGATAAGGTCACCTCTATGTCAGAGATAGGATAAGGTCACCTCTATGTCAGAGATAGGATAAGGTCACCTCTATGTCAGAGATAGGATAAGGTCACCTCTATGTCAGAGATAGGATAAGGTCACCTCTATGTCAGAGATAGGATAAGGTCAGCTCTATGTCAGAGATAGGATAAGGTCAGCTCTATGTCAGAGATAGGATAAGGTCACCTCTATGTCAGAGATAGGATAAGGTTACCTCTATGTCAGAGATAGGATAAGGTCACCTCTATGTCAGAGATAGGATAAGGTCACCTCTATGTCAGAGATAGGATAAGGTCACCTCTATGTCAGAGATAGGATAAGGTCAGCTCTATGTCAGAGATAGGATAAGGTCACCTCTATGTCAGAGATAGGATAAGGTTACCTCTATGTCAGAGATAGGATAAGGTCACCTCTATGTCAGAGATAGGATAAGGTCACCTCTATGTCAGAGATAGGATAAGGTCACCTCTATGTCAGAGATAGGATAAGGTCACCTCTATGTCAGAGATAGGATAAGGTCACCTCTATGTCAGAGATAGGATAAGGTCACCTCTATGTCAGAGATAGGATAAGGTCACCTCTATGTCAGAGATAGGATAAGGTCACCTCTATGTCAGAGATAGGATAAGGTCACCTCTATGTCAGAGATAGGATAAGGTCACCTCTATGTCAGAGATAGGATAAGGTCACCTCTATGTCAGAGATAGGATAAGGTCACCTCTATACCTGAGGGATGTTGTGTACCTTAGTTTTGATAATAATGACTATATATAGGATCTATAAATTTCAATAAAAAATATATATCTAATAAATGATGCTCGACTAGATTGTTGTAGATCATGAGTTGGAATCCCAGTCATGTCGAACCAAATACATTGAAATTTTGATATTGACAGCTTCTTCTTTGATAAACACCTGGCATTAAGGAGTAAGAGTAAAGACTGGTTGCCATGGAATCAAGATAAAGTGTCACATTGAAGTGACTTGTGTACCTGTGAACTGGTGTCCCAGTGAGCTAGCACTAAAAATTCTACTTGGCATATTCCTCTAACAATATAAATACCATCATATCATCAAGTCAAAGTCAAAGATTTTATTGATTTAAAATCCACAATCTGGATTGTCATCAAACACAATGCAAAATAACAAACATTAATCAGTATGCACATGTATATCTCAAGGCAAACATATATAAATAACACCGTATTTTTTTCTTTCAATTTGACCGAGGAGGTAAGTCTTACAGACAATTATCATTGTCCCTATCATAATATAAGTATATAATGTTTAATAAAACACGTAATCTTAATATGTAATGAATATATATTTTAATGATATATATAGTGGAATAAATTAAGTTAATGAACATTTAAATTAGTACATCTCACTAATACCTTTTATGCAACATTTACTGACATCATAATCATTACTACCAAATATGAGATAGAATTTTTCATTGTCTGAAAGATTATAGAAAGAGGGTAAAATATCTGAAATTTTCTGATATAAATGAAAACTTGCTCACTTGGCATTAAACAACAATCCTCACTCACTCAACTCACTTGACCTTCATCATTGACATTTGTAGATGGTACTTGATGATACCAGTTTCTTGTGAAGTACATGTTTGTAGGATTGTTACACTAATTATGTAAAAACAATGATAAAATGTTGATTACTATACAGCTTAACATTCCAAAGGTATATAAAGTTTTTAATAAAAAGACCATATAATTTTGTTTGTAATGTACAATTAAATATCTGAGTTTGTGATAAAATATGTGTTGATACATATTGCTCAGCATTTGATTGTACCTTTGTTTTAATACAACAATATGGCATACATGTATATAGTATATAAAGTACAAACATACATGTTATAGTATATAAAGTACAAACATACATGTATATAGTATATAAAGTACAAACATACATGTATATAGTATATAAAGTACAAACATACATGTATATAGTATATAAAGTACAAAAATACATGTTATAGTATATAAAGTACAAGCATACATGTATATAGTATATAAAGTACAAACATACATGTATATAGTATATAAAGTACAAACATACATGTATATAGTATATAAAGTACAAGCATACATGTATATAGTATATAAAGTACAAACATACATGTTATAGTATATCAAGTACAAACATACATGTATATAGTATATAAAGTACAAACCTACATGTTATAGTATATAAAGTACAAACATACATGTATATAGTATATAAAGTACAAACATACAGGTATATAGTATATAAAGTACAAAAATACATGTTATAGTATATAAAGTACAAACATACATGTATATAGTATATAAAGTACAAACATACATGTATATAATATATAAAGTACAAACCTACATGTTATAGTATATAAAGTACAAACATACATGCATATAGTATATAAAGTACAAACATACATGCTATAGTACATAAAGTACAAACATACATGTTATAGTATATAAAGTACAAACATACATGTTATAGTATATAAAGTACAAACATACATGTATATAGTATATAAAGTACAAACATACATGTTATAGTATATAAAGTACAAACATACATGTATATAGTATATAAAGTACAAACATATATGTTATAGTATATAAAGTACAAACATACATGTTATAGTATATAAAGTACAAGCATACATGTATATAGTATATAAAGTACAAACATACATGTAAGAGTATATAAAGTACAAACATACATGTATATAATATATAAAGTACAAACATACATGTTATAGTATATAAAGTACAAACATACATGTTATAGTATATCAAGTACAAACATACATGTATATAGTATATAAAGTACAAACCTACATGTTATAGTATATAAAGTACAAACATGCATGTATATAGTATATAAAGTACAAACATACATGTATATAGTATATAAAGTACAAAAATACATGTTATAGTATATAAAGTACAAACATACATGTATATAGTATATAAAGTACAAACCTACATGTTATAGTATATAAAGTACAAAAATACATGCTATAGTACATAAAGTACAAACATACATGTATATAGTATATAAAGTACAAACATACATGTTATAGTATATAAAGTACAAACATACATGTTATAGTACATAAAGTACAAACATACATGTTATAGTATATAAAGTACAAACATGCATGTATATAGTATATAAAGTACAAACATACATGTATATAGTACATAAAGTACAAACATACATGTTATAGTATATAAAGTACAAACATACATGTTATAGTATATAAAGTACAAACATACATGTATATAGTATATAAAGTACAAACATACATGTTATAGTATATAAAGTACAAACATACATGTATTTAGTATATAAAGTACAAACATACATGTTATAGTATATAAAGTACAAACATACATGTATGTAGTATATAAAGTACAAACATACATGTTATAGTACATAAAGTACAAACATACATGTTATAGTATATAAAGTACAAACATACATGTTATAGTATATAAAGTACAAACATACATGTATATAGTATATAAAGTACAAACATACATGTATATAGTATATAAAGTACAAACCTACATGTTATAGTATATAAAGTACAAACATACATGTTATAGTATATAAAGTACAAACATACATGTTATAGTATATAAAGTACAAACATACATGTATATAGTATATAAAGTACAAACATACATGTTATAGTATATAGAGTACAAGCATACATGTTATAGTATATAAAGTACAAACATACATGTTATAGTATATAAAGTACAAACATACATGTTATAGTATATAAAGTACAAACATACATGTTATAGTATATAAAGTACAAACATACATGTATATAGTATATAAAGTACAAACATACATGTTATAGTATATAAAGTACAAACATACATGTATATAGTATATAAAGTACAAACATACATGTTATAGTATATAAAGTACAAACCTACATGTTATAGTATATAAAGTACAAACATACATGTATATAGTATATAAAGTACAAACATACATGTATATAGTATATAAAGTACAAAAATACATGTTATAGTATATAAAGTACAAACATACATGTATATAGTATATAAAGTACAAACATACATGTATATAATATATAAAGTACAAACCTACATGTTATAGTATATAAAGTACAAACATACATGCATATAGTATATAAAGTACAAACATACATGCTATAGTACATAAAGTACAAACATACATGTATATAGTATATAAAGTACAAACATACATGTTATAGTATATAAAGTACAAACATACATGTATATAGTATATAAAGTACAAACATACATGTTATAGTATATAAAGTACAAACATACATGTATATAGTATATAAAGTACAAACATACATGTTATAGTATATAAAGTACAAACATACATGTTATAGTATATAAAGTACAAACATACATGTTATAGTATATAAAGTACAAACATACATGTATATAGTATATAAAGTACAAACATACATGTATATAGTACATAAAGTACAAACATACATGTACATAGTATATAAAGTACAAACATACATGCTATAGTACATAAAGTACAAACATACATGTATATAGTATATAAAGTACAAACATACATGTTATAGTATATAAAGTACAAACATACATGTATATAGTATATAAAGTACAAACATACATGTTATAGTATATAAAGTACAAACATACATGTATATAGTATATAAAGTACAAACATACATGTTATAGTATATAAAGTACAAACATACATGTATATAGTATATAAAGTACAAACATACATGTTATAGTATATAAAGTACAAACATACATGTTATAGTACATAAAGTACAAACATACATGTTATAGTATATAAAGTACAAACATACATGTTATAGTATATAAAGTACAAACATACATGTATATAGTATATAAAGTACAAACATGTATATAAAGTACAAACATACATGTATATAGTATATAAAGTACAAACATACATGTATATACATGCATATAGTATATAAAGTACAAACATACATGCTATAGTACATAAAGTACAAACATACATGTATATAGTATATAAAGTACAAACATACATGTTATAGTATATAAAGTACAAACATACATGTATATAGTATATAAAGTACAAACATACATGTTATAGTATATAAAGTACAAACATACATGTATATAGTATATAAAGTACAAACATACATGTTATAGTATATAAAGTACAAACATACATGTTATAGTATATAAAGTACAAACATACATGTTATAGTATATAAAGTACAAACATACATGTATATAGTATATAAAGTACAAACATACATGTATATAGTACATAAAGTACAAACATACATGTACATAGTATATAAAGTACAAACATACATGCTATAGTACATAAAGTACAAACATACATGTATATAGTATATAAAGTACAAACATACATGTTATAGTATATAAAGTACAAACATACATGTATATAGTATATAAAGTACAAACATACATGTTATAGTATATAAAGTACAAACATACATGTATATAGTATATAAAGTACAAACATACATGTTATAGTATATAAAGTACAAACATACATGTATATAGTATATAAAGTACAAACATACATGTTATAGTATATAAAGTACAAACATACATGTTATAGTACATAAAGTACAAACATACATGTTATAGTATATAAAGTACAAACATACATGTTATAGTATATAAAGTACAAACATACATGTATATAGTATATAAAGTACAAACATGTATATAAAGTACAAACATACATGTATATAGTATATAAAGTACAAACATACATGTATATAGTACATAAAGTACAAACATACATGTTATAGTATATAAAGTACAAACATACATGTATATAGTATATAAAGTACAAACATACATGTTATAGTATATAAAGTACAAACATGTATATAAAGTACAAACATACATGTTATAGTACATAAAGTACAAACATACATGTTATAGTATATAAAGTACAAACATACATGTATATAGTATATAAAGTACAAACATGTATATAAAGTACAAACATACATGTATATAGTATATAAAGTACAAACATACATGTATATAGTATATAAAGTACAAACATACATGTATATAGTATATAAAGTACAAACATACATGTATATAGTATATAAAGTACAAACATACATGTATATAGTACATAAAGTACAAACATACATGTATATAGTATATAAAGTACAAACATACATGTATATAGTATATAAAGTACAAACATACATGTATATAGTATATAAAGTACAAACATACATGTTATAGTATATAAAGTACAAACATACATTTTAATAATAGTAATTATAAAAAATACAAACATACATGTTATAGTATATAAAGTACAAACATACATGTATATAGTATATAAAGTACAAACATGTATATAAAGTACAAACATACATGTATATAGTATATAAAGTACAAACATACATGTATATAGTATATAAAGTACAAACATACATGTATATAGTATATAAAGTACAAACATACATGTATATAGTACATAAAGTACAAACATACATGTTATAGTATATAAAGTACAAACATACATGTATATAGTATATAAAGTACAAACATACATGTTATAGTATATAAAGTACAAACATACATGTATATAGTATATAAAGTACAAACATACATGTTATAGTATATAAAGTACAAACATACATGTTATAGTATATAAAGTACAAACATACATGTTATAGTATATAAAGTACAAACATACATGTATATAGTATATAAAGTACAAACATACATGTTATAGTATATAAAGTACAAACATACATGTATATAGTATATAAAGTACAAACATACATGTTATAGTATATAAAGTACAAACATACATGTATATAGTATATAAAGTACAAACATACATGTTATAGTATATCAAGTACAAACATACATGTATATAGTATATAAAGTACAAACATACATGTATATAGTATATAAAGTACAAACATGCATGTATATAGTATATAAAGTACAAACATACATGTATATAGTATATAAAGTACAAAAAATACATGTTA